>PVJS01001165.1:0-89426 GCA_004027185.1 Glis glis | reverse complement strand
ATCTTTAACTATAAAATTAAAATGTTCTAGAATTTCTTGTGTGTCAGTTTACTAGGTTTCCATCAATGGAATGACTAGTGGATTTATCTGCATAAATTTAGTGTTGAGACCCTTGTTAACATCTATATCAAGAGAAAAATAATGAGCAAATTCATCAACTGTGTTGAAGTTTTTAACTTCTTTCCCCTAAGGTTTGGTTGATCATAATTAATAAATAAAAGAAAACACATTTGCATTTCCCTAAGCCTGGTATAGCACATTAGAGGGGAAGGCTCAGGAAACACAATGTTTACTTAATCAGGACTGAGACGCAACTTAGCACAGTTCATGATATTGTTAAGACTTGATACGCTTGCACGTGATGACACTTCTGTACAGACAGTCTGACTTAGGATGGGTTGGCTTTAGATGTTTCCACTTTATGATGGTGCAAAAGCAGTACGCTCAGTGGAAACTGGACTTGGGATTCTGCATTTTGATCTTCTGCCTGCTGAGCGATGTGTGGTCCTGTCCTCTCTGGTGAGGCTGGGCAACAAGTCACAGCTCCCAGTCAGCCCCAGGGTCACCAGGTGACAACTGAGACTATAGCATGCTGGGTCACTAAGACTTGTACTGGGGGTTGAATCGGAGGCCATTCTACCTCTGAGCTACACCCCCAGCCCTTTTTATTTTAGTCTCTTTAGGAGACTAGAGTCTCTTTAGGTTGCTGAGAGTCTTGCTAACTTGCTAAGGCTGATCTTGAACCTGCAATCCTTCTGTACCCCAAGTACCAGGATTACAGGAGTGCGCCACCACACCTGGCTCACTAAGATATTTTTGATTTAACATTATTTTCAACTTATGATGGTTTTATTGGGATGTCACCTGATTGATCATAAGACAAGGAACATCTGCACACACCATTCACAGAGAGAGTTTTCACCAGATACCCTAAACAGGCATTCATTTGTGTGGTTCTGGGGATGGAACCCAGCACCTCACACACACTAGGCAAGCCCTACCACTAAGCTGTGCCCTAGCCTCTAAATGAAAGTATTTAAAAATACAAAAGTTGGGTGCCAATTGTGGTGGCGCACGCTTGTAATCCCAGTACTTGGGAGGCTGAAACCAGAGGATCCGGGTTCGCGGCCAGCCTCAGCTACTTAGTGAGGCCCTCCATAACTTCATGAGACCCGGTTTCAAAATAAAGGATAAAAAATGGGGCCGGGGGTGTAGCGTGGAGGTAGAACGCCCCTGGGTTCAATCCCCGGTACCGCAAAAAAAAAAAATATATATATATATATAAAAGTTGGGTTAGCATTGACTTCTCTGATACAGAGATTATTAAATTGTTTTATCTATTGTCTAACGGCTCCTCTGATCATGCACACATGCCCCAGGCCTATTCTCTATTCCCCTGGGGGAAATGGAATGGTCTCCATTACCCCTACCCTGCTTTGTCTTCACCTGCTCTGAGCCACCTTTCACGACTTCCAGGGTAGTGATATACAAAGTTACGTATTTGCTAAGCTTTGGCTTAGTGTAGTGTTATAATTATTAATTTTCCTGCAAGTCTCCCCCATGGCTCCCCTTCCAGCCTCTGAAAGGGATTGTACTTATCTGCATTTTGCCAGAGAGTCTAGCAGGCTGTGTGACCCATACAAATGCACAATTTTATGTGCACTAATTTTTTGACACTGTTGTAGACACACTTTGTTGATACTGGCCACTTATGCTTAAGGTCACTTTTAACTTTCTTTTCCCCATTTTTCTGAGTCAAATATTACGGTTTTAATGACTTAAAACCAAAAAGAAGCAACTTCAACACCAAGGTTGGCTGGTTCCTTTTGAATGAAGAATGAGAGGGATTATAGGGTGAGACCCCATATGACCACTGGAACGTCTACACTGTACCCTGAGGAAGGGGCTGTCCCGAGAGAAGCCAGACCTCAGTTCCCAGGATTGTCAACTGACTAGCAGTCCACTGCCTGGGTACAGGGTGGAACTCCCCAGGAGCTCCAGGAAACAGCTCTGCCGCAGGGTCCCCGGGCTTGCTTCTGGGGACAAGTAGGGGGTCGTGTACCTGAGCGCTTGCTCCCGAGGCTTCCAACAGGGCGCTGCATTCACCCTCATGGTACGCTTCTTTACAGTCCCGGCAAAAGATGAACTGCAAAAGAACAGCCGCGCATCAGGAACTTGTGGTTGCATTCGGACACAACACGTTTCCCTCTCCCAAACTCATGACGTTCATTCCTCTGACTTATGCAATGGTTTCTATGCTACTTTTTGCAAAAAGAAATCAAGTTATATTTGGACGGGATTGTTCACTCTTTGCTGGCGAGTGCTCTGAGCACGGTGGCGGGGTTACAAAGATGAATGAATCACATCTCCTCTCTTCCAGATGTTTCCAGCCCCGTGGAGGAGATAGAAATGCAAATGAATACTTGTAGCAAAGTGTTACTGGTGTTAGGATACCAGGAACGCAACTTCCTCGGAGAGCTGCACATTCAACATTTGTTGACATACAGAGAGAGTTTTATGTCCATGTCAATAGACTTATTTTTTTATTGAAAGCCCATTATGAAAAGAAGAAATTGGCATTCATGTGTCGAAGGCTTAAGCCTCAATACCCCAGAATGCATTAGGAGATAAGGCTTTAAAGTGGTAATTAAAGTAAAATGAGGTCATTAGGGTAGGCTGTAATCCAATCTCACTGGTGTCCTCCTAAGAAGAGATCAGGACAGTCAGTGTGTTGACAAGGGACAACCACGTGAGGACATGAGAAGGTGGCCGTCTGCATGCCGAGGAGCGAGGCCTCAGAAGACACCAATCCTTGGACACCTTGTTCTCAGACTTTTGGGCTGAGAATGACAAGAAAGTAAATTTCTGTTGTCTAAGACACCAGTACATGGTACTTTGTTATGACAGCCTCAGGGGAGTCACACGCGGGCTGCAGGGGTCTTTGCTGTAGGTGACAGTGTTGGATTCATAGACCATGGAACAAAGACAGCCAAGGGATCCTGCCCTCACCCTTCATCTTACGAAGAGGCCTGCTGAGATAGTGAATGCGGCCGGGGCCCTCAAGGCTGGGTGTCTGTGCCGCCACTGTCTGGAGTACTGGGCCCTCCAGGAGGAACTCACATTTCCATTACCTTCAGTCACACCCCAAGGTAGCTGCAGTGGCTTGGGTGTGGGCTGCAGCATGGCACACCGGACTGGAGTTGTCATCCTCCAGGTGACACCTGAGACACTCCGGGAATGTCTGAGACACTCTAAAGACCTCCAGACACTAGGGAGCCTCAAGCTGGGATTCTATAGCAGCCCACACTCAGCTCAGTTTTGCTTCAGATAAGATTAATTTGAACTAAAAAACTAAGGGGAAATAAAAAGGATATAGACCATACCGACTGTATTGCCCAAACACCAGTGTTCTCCCCTCGACTCAGGTGGAACGGCCCACCCAACATGGTTTCCTTTGGGCCGTCCTCACTGTGGGAACTGATTTCTCTCCTTCCCTGTGTCCAATCTCTTCTTTAAAAAACCCATTTGAAATCTTATTTAATCTCAGGACATAAGAAACACAATGGCCTCTTCTACAGAGAAATATCACAATCGATCTTGGAGCTACCACTTTCCTTGAGGGATTGAGTATCCCTTATCCAAAATGCTTAGGATCAGAAGTGTTTCGAATATTGGATTTTTTTTTTCAGATTTTGGAATACTTGCATAAACATAATGAGATATCTGGGTGATGGGACCTAAGTTAAAAAATGAAATTCATTTGTTTTGTATACACCTCACACACAGAGCCTGAAGGCAATTTTACACAATATTTTTATGTACCTACATATTTTTTTTTTTGTGCGGTACTGGGGATTGAACCCAGAGGCATTCTACCTCTGAGCTCCACCCCCAGCCCTATTTTTTATTCTTTATTTTGAAACAGGGTCTAAGTTGTGGAGGGCCTCACTAAGTAGCTGAGGCTGGCTGCGAAGCTGGACCCTCCAGTCTCAGCCTCCCAAGTACTGTACTGGGATTACAAGCGTGCGCCGCCACGCCCGGCTCTGTATCTGCATTTTGACTGTGTCCTGTCACATGTATGGAATCTTCCACTTGTGGCATGGGGTCAGTGCTAAAGGGTTTCAGATTTTGGAGCATTTGGGAGTTCGGGTTAGGGATGCTCAACCTACATACTCTTAACTTCATCTGGAAGCAGAGAGACTGGGCTCAAAAGTCGTGGGATGTTAATTTTACTTAAAGGTCGGGGTTAGCGGGAGAGGGTATGTGCTAGGACGTCCTCACACGAGCCACCAATGCCACCAGGGCTTAGTCTCTGACATTTTATTTTCTCTGAGCTGGGAGGGAATGAAGTGAACAGTGAGTGGGGTCCTAGCGCTTCCTCCTAAGGTTTCTTTTTCCTTTTTAAACACCTCTGCTAATCTTCAGGTTTGCCTTCGCCTTAGCTCTTACACGCTCTGTTGAGAAGCTGCGGACTGAGGCCCAGTCACCAAGACCCCGCGGTGTGATTTCACCCGCCGCTCGGGGGGAGCAAGCCTGATCCTGGCGTGACAGGGAAAGCGCTTCACATCTTATTAGCCAGGGGATGAGATATAAAATCAGTTTCATGGTGGAGGAACACCCTGGAGGTTGATCAGTTTGTCAGAATAAATAGGCCTTTCCTGACACAAAGACATTAAATTCCTTCTCACCGGCACTGCAGAGAATGTACTATAAAGAAGTAACAGAAAACACAGAGCACATAACAATTAAAGCCTTGCCACTTAAGCATGGCAAAGGGAAGCAAAGGCAGCAGGAATATGTGGGTGATGGTTTAACAGTAGTGCATATGTTAATTTGCTTTTATTCTGCTAGTATAATTTTTTTTGGTACTGGGAATTGAACCCAGGGGCATGCTACCTCTGAGCTACACCCCTAGCCCTTTTTATTATTTTATTTTGAAATGGTGTATCACTAAGTTGCTGAGGCTGACCTCAAACCTGCGACCCTCCTGTCTTAGCCTCCCAAGTACTGGAGTGTGTGTGCCACCACACCCAGCTCTGAGAGTATAATTTAAATTTAGATATATCATACAGTGAGTCCTTTCTAGTTAAATATCCTGAATCTGTCTCATACAAGGTGAGGAAATATTTAGAAGGTCGATTTGATCTTCAAAGTGTTTGTGGTTTTTAATCACATTACTTAGAGCTCAAGACTATCAACAAGGTGCTTGTATAAATGTTTAGGACTTCAGTTCCTAAACTATGCACCAAAGCAGCCTGGGGTGCCAAACATACAGGGCTGCACTGGGATATTTATATTTATTTATTTATTTATTTAATTATATGGTACTGGGGATTGAAACCAGGGGCATTCTACCTCCAAGCTAAACCTCTAGCCCTGTTTTTTAAATTTTATTTTGAAATAGGGTCTTGCTAGGTTGATGAGAGTCTCACTACTTGCTGAGGCTGTCCTTGAACCTGCGATCCTCCTGTCTCAGCCTCCCAAGTACTGGGATTACAAGTATGTGCCACCACGCCTGGCTACACTGGAATACTTTAAAATTTTGAAGAAAACACAGTGATACTCGATATCTGTTGGGTACTGAGAATTGCTAACACAAGGCCATCCCCAGTGTTGGTGGAGACTGGGCTACCCTCCCTTCAATGACATTATACATCATTGCACAGCTGGCTTGGGGATGTTGTGATAAAACATACATACCATGCAAACAGCTATTTGGATCAGAGATGTGGTTATTTAAGAATAAATTTTTTTTTTGCCGGGCATGGTGGCGCATGCTTGTAATCCCAGTACTTTGGGAGGCAGAGACCAGAGGATCCGGGTTCGCGGCCAGCCTCAGCTCTCTCTCTCTCCCTCTCTCTCTCTCTCCCTGTCTGTCTCTCTCTCTCTCTCTCTCTCTCTCTACCTAGTGAGGCCCTC
Organism: Glis glis; assembly: GCA_004027185.1. Classification (NCBI taxonomy): domain Eukaryota; kingdom Metazoa; phylum Chordata; class Mammalia; order Rodentia; family Gliridae; genus Glis; species Glis glis. Next base: position 83,507 of record PVJS01001165.1, on the reverse strand, counting down.
TGCAACTTCGTGAGACCTGGTTTCAAAATAAAGTATAAAAAATAGGGCCGGGGGTGTGGCGCGGAGGTAGAACGCCCCTGGGTTCAATCCCTGGTACTGCAAAAAAAAAAAATTTTTTTTCTTTCAATTTATGTGTTATTTTTTCGGATGACTGCTAAATTGTTAAGACACTAACTGTCTTATTGTGCTATTTAGACCTAAATCTTTAAAAACCAGAACTGTTAGGTACTTCTTTTGGCTTAGCGGTGCCATGAAAAACTTACTGAGCCACTAAGGGCATGGTGAATACAGGTTTGGGAGACTCTGGCTTAGGCAGATACAAAAACTCTTTATTGAGAAAATGTCTTGGGCCAGTTTGTAGACACTTCTGGTGACACAGCTATTTCCAGAGGAAAAGCTCCCAGAGGGAGAAGACAGACCTGGCTCCAACCCAGGTTCTCCACTGACTAGCAAACCTCATGTCTGGGGTGCACAGGTCTTTCTTGACCAGTGATGTGGAAGGCTGCAATTTACCCAGGGATTTGATATTAATCAACCATAGTCTCACATTTGCTGAAGCTGAAGCTCCCTTAAGACGTGCAATAGCTCTCTAAACCTTAGGAGCAGGCATTAACTGAGCAGAAGGGACTGCTATCCATTTACATGGTATACCCTCCCTGGATTCTCTTCTCTTGAGGGAGAGCTCACAGATGCCACCCATTTTCACAGGATTTTTTAAAAGAATTTTTAAATGTCTTTAAAAATGATAAAAATAATATATACTTACCCTATTGGTTCTCTAAATTCTATTTTCTCATTAGACTTTATTAGAGAACAATCAAATACATGGACTGTATGAGCTCTGATGTCAGTTCTGCATATCACCTTGGCTAGACCATACTCTCCAGGTAGCCAATCAACGCTGACCCAGGTGCTGCTGAGAAGGCGCTCTGTAGATGTGAGTCAGTTCTACTGTCAGCTGCCTTTGGGTAGGGAGATTACCCTGAGTGATCTGGGTGGCCTGACTGAAAGGCTGAAAGGCCTGAAGCGCAGGACTGAGGCTTTCCTGAGGAAGCAGAGATTCTACCTCTGGACCGCAGCATTGGGCTGTACCCAAGAGTTAAAGCTTGCCCTTCCCGAGGGCCTGCCCTGTCATTTAGGACATGGCCAGCTAGCCCCCCATAGCCAGGTAAGCCAATTCCTGCAACAAATCTCTTCATATATGTGTGTCTGTGTATGTGTAAGTTGATATATGGCCACACATATGTATATGTAGGTATAACCATAGATATGTATATGTGTCTCTGTATATGTAGGTATAACCATAGATATGTATATGTATCTCTGTGTATGTAGGTATATGGCCATATGTATGTATGTATGTTTATATATACTTAGGTATGACATGTGTGTGTGTGCACGCACGTGTGTGTTTGTGTGTGTATGTATGTGAGTGTAAAACCATTCTACTGGTTCTTTCTGGTGGAGCCATGGCTGACAAAACTATAGGAAAAATTTAACTAGGTCAATTTATTCTCTGCTTTTTGCAAAAGGACAATGTAAAAACCAACTATTTAAACATAATATCACTATGAACTACATTATGATGTGAGGCTACAATGCACCAATAAAAGTATAAAAAATAAAATCATTGCCTCCTTTTAAAATAGTTTTTATTTATAAAATTATAGTTCAAACCTCTTGTTTTTAAAAAAAATTCCAAATAGCCAAATGATAGTTCCTCTAATAATTCAATGGCAGGAGAAAGGTCTCACTCCCAATAGTGTGATGGTTTCCTTTTATGATGAACAAGAGAACATGGTAATCAATGCTATGAGCCAGTACCGTGTGATCCAGTTAAGACAAACATGGAACCCAAGACATTATCCTCTAGTACATTTTCCAGCCTGGGAGATTGGGGCCAAAGTTCTCATTAACTGTAGTAATTAGCTCATCCTAAGTGCCTAAGATGAGATATTGAAACAAGCTATTTAATAAAAGCTAAATTCAAAGAACTCAATTTTTTCTATGAATAGTCAAATTGAGCTGGGCGTGGTGGCGCACACTTGTAATCCCAGTACTTGGGAGGCTGAGACCAGAGGATCCGCGTTTGCGGCCAGCCTCAGCTACTTAGTGAGGCCTTCCGCAACTTAGTGAGACCCTGTTTCAAAATAAAGAATAAAAAATAGGGTTGGGGGTGTAGCTCGAAGGTAGAATGTCCCTGGGTTCAATCCCCAGTACCGCAAACAAACAAACAAACAAACAAACAAACATTCAAACTGTTTTAACATTGAAGTCTTATTTTCGCCTTACAACGAATGTGTTGAGTGTAGTTACACACTGTACAATTATGTTTCGGTCAGTGATGGCTCTCATTCATACACAGTGGTGATCCCATAAGATGATAATGGAGCTGACAAAGTCTTATCACTAGTGAGTGCATAGCCAAAGAGGTCAAAGAAGAGGCGACTGCAGAAGAAGGAAAAGAAAATCCCCAGGAAAGGTTTATCAGAAGGTTTTACAGCCCTCAACAAGCTCCTTAAAAAGTTTGAAAGCACCCCACACTGACGGGTTTTCATTAATAGAGAAGAATGCTCATGGGGCATTCATTCCGTGCTTACAAGCAAATCTCGGATGAAATAAAGACGCACGCCAAGCAAACCACCCTGGACATATTTCTGAACAGAGTGACACCTCCGCAGGAAGAGCCTCGGGCAGGTCCCCAGCAGGCGTTCCAGAAGAAGGAGCTGCCATCACAGGAAGTGACAGGCTGGTGCCTGACTCGGCCCGTCCCGTGGGACAAGATGTGGAAGACAACAGCACGGCGGGTCCTGAGGCTGCGGGGGCCGGGCCAGTGTATGTGTTTGTGTCTTAGTGTTTTAAACAACAACAACAACAGGTTAAAAAGCTGAAAAATGTAAAAATAGAAAAAGCTTATAGAATAAGAATATAAAGAAATAATTTTGTACAGCTGTACAATGTGTGTGTGTTTTAAACTGTTACTATGAAAGAGTCAAAAAGTTAATAATCACAAAGGTACATAAGGTAAAAGTTACAATAAGCTAATTTATTTATTTATTTAGTTTTATCAGTGAAGTTGATATTTATTGGCCACGACACTAAAATTAGGCATAGAAATGATACATTAAATCTCAAACATGGGTAGAAATGCTTTTTACCTATACTTCTTATAGATTTATAATATTTTATAAACCTTATATAAGTATATATGTATACACATAAATAACATGGCAGAATTTTTTAGACATGCTATTACTAAATCTTAAGTTGGTATTTTCAAGTCCTGCAAAATTTGAGCAAAAGTTTTCCATGATTATGTTTCTAACTATTATGAAAGTCCTTTCTATAGCTAGCTATTCCTTTCCGGAGGGTAGAAACAAGTTCAATACTTTTATTTGTGCTGATTGTGCTTTAGGAATAAATACCAAACCACCCTAACTACAATGATATATCTGCTACGAGTACTAATGCTTTGCTTTTTTAAAAAAAATCTTTTATTGGTGCACTGTAGTTTTCTCACGTCATGAGGTAGTTCGGAGTGATAGGGACATACTGTTGCAGCTCCCTCCCCTTCCCCAGACATGATATTGAGATTGGCATTGATAATTTCAGGTATGTGCATAATGTCAATGGAAGTGACATTTATTCATCCTTAATTCTCCCTCCCCCCATCCCCTAGACTCCCTCCATTTCTCCACTGGGGTTTCTCCTCCATTATCTAAAGTCCCTTACTCCCTCGCTTCTGCATATGAGAGAAAACACATGCCCCTTCACTTTTTGTAACTGGCTAATCTCACTTAATGTGATGTTCTCCGGGTCCATTCATTTTCCTGCAAATGACATAATTTTTTTCTTCTTTACTGCTGAGTAGAATTCCACTGTGTGTATATCTCATAATTTTGTAATCCATTCATCTGTTGATAGACACCTACGTTGGTTCCATAATTTGGCTATTGGGAATTGTGCTGCTATAAACATGGATATGCATGTATCACTATAATATTCTGATAATAAGCTAACTTAGTATTGAAGAAAGAAGAACATTTTTTTAGAAAATAAATTTGGTGTGGTCTAAGTGTGCAGTGTTTATGGTCTGCGGTAGTGCACAGTGATGTTCTGGGCTTCACACTTACTGATCTCTTCCACACTACTCACCCAGAGCAAATTCTCGTCCTGCCAGCCCCATTCTCTGCAAGTGCCCTATACAGGCATGCCATTTTCAAATCTGTTATACTGTATTTTTACTGTACCTTTTCTGTTTAGATACATTTAGATACACTGATACTTGCCATTGTGTATCTGGTACAGTGCATGCTATACAGGTCCACAGCCCTGAAGCAATGACCATGCCACATCACCTAGGTGTGTAGGAGGTGACACCATCCTGGTTTGGGTAAGCAAGCACACTCTAGGATATTCCCACAATGACAAAATTGTCTAGTGATGCATTTCTCAGAATGTATGCCCATTGTTATGGGACGTGTGACTATGTTTACTTTTAGGATGAGTGAAATTTTAGACCTGGCCAAGATGTAAAAGAGGAGCACATTTTAATTCATGAAATAATATAATAGACATTTATATCTTAAAATCAGATACAGTTTAGTGTTTAAAAACAGAACCTTTGACTTCAGAGAGATATGGTGACGGAAGCCCTTCTTTACTAACCTGTGATCCTAGCATCTTTTTGCTTAAGGTTTTTGCATCTGCAAAGAAGGCATACTGTGATATTTAACAGTTTCTGGTTTATGATCAATACTTTGTATAGGGTTACAATGCTTTATAAGCAATACAATTCTATAGAAATATAAGGTGATAGTAATCACCTTGTTAAGGTAATTCCCAGAACATTGATAGTAATGAGTCTCAGGTGAAACCTGGACCCCCTCGGATATGCCAAACATGTAAACGCCCCATAAGCGTGAGACCGCTTTTGGGCTCCCTTTGCCCATTTGTATGCACGCAGAGGTATGTCACCATCAATCCACAAGACAACTCACACTACCATGGAGTTGTAGGAATTGCCCCTCATGTTAATCCTTCAGTACCATATCAGTACAGTAGTCATTTGATTGATAGTTGAGTCTGATTTCTCATTTGCCCATAACGGATACATTCCAAAGGAGATACATGCATATTTTCTCTTTGGAAGCATGAGGAGGAACCAGGTGAACAGATTCCAATGCAATCAGAGCATTCAAGTGGCTGCTGATCAATGAAGTCGAGAGCTAGTTGATACCTACAAGTAATGACCCTTAAAATAAAGATTTTGATCCCTAACGTTGAATGATCTCTGTATGGAAGCCAAAAATTCTTTGTGCCTGTTTTCTGTCCCGACCGCATCTGTTATAAACGCATTCTATTATGTGCCATTTATTTTTCTCCCACAGCTCTGAAGTTCTGTGTTAAAAGAACAGGAGAATCAAATACTATCTTAGGACCCCTTACTATAGCCAAGGGAAACATCAAAAGCATGAAGCACACATTTGTACTTCATTGGGGACAGAAGAAATAGGATTCTTTTTATTAGGCGACTTTCCTGAAGGTGGCAGCAGAGATATGTAAGTTCAGCCTCTGCCTGTTAAAAATAGTGTTATCAAAAGAGTGAGGCTCCTGGCGGGGTGACCAGCCACTGATATATGCAAAACTCGTTCTGACAAGACAATGTCGCAGAGCAGAAATGGTGTTAGATAATAATGCGCTAAAACATGACTTTGAAAAGAAGAAAGTGAAATTATTTCCTTTCAAGTATACAATATCTTAAAATCACGGAATCTTATGGTAGGAAGCAATCTTAAAATGTGCCAAACTCTAAATGCAAACAGACCAAGACAATCTTTTGTGTGCAATCTCCAAATGGGTAAATAAATAATTGTGTGTGTGTGTGTGTGTGTGTGTGTGTGTGTGCGTGTGTGTTGCTAGGGATTGAACCCAGAGTTGCTATACCATTGAGCTGCATCCCTGGCCCTTTTTATTTTGAGACAGGGACTCGTTAAGTGGCCCAGCCTGGTAATTCTCCTGCCTCAGCCTCCTTAGTAGCTGGGATTACAGGTGATCATCCCAGCTCCTGACTCTAAAAAATTTCATTGAGGCTGGATATAGCTCAGTGGCCAAATTCCTTTGTAGTTCTAAAATTCTGTACCAACGATCCAAGGATGGTTAAAAGATGACACCTATTTCCCCCTGTATATCCCCAAAGTTATATTTGTTTTGTGTTTGCTGCCTTGGAAAGGTCTGTGTTTCTTGGCTTAATTTCCACTCAGGGGGACTCTTAAAAGAACTCTGGAAATCCCCTTTCCTACGCCATCAGCCATCTTATCCAGGACCTGTATGCACCTATTCAGTGCTATAGTTGTGCAGTCTGCATTTACACACTCCCTGTGAGGAGGATGGAGTGGACATGTCATTACCGCCTGTCTCAGAGTCAGGGCCTCGTGATGAAGATACCAGGCCCACTCAGCTTGCCTCCCTCAGAGCCTCCCTCAGAACCTCAGATTACTGGGTGCACTTAATAAATGCTCTAGATGGTGGGGCTATGCTCCTGGTGAGAGTACTGTTGGCAACTGAGGTTGTTCAATTTATCATTATGGAGAAAGACATTGAAATTTACATCGTACCTCAAAATAGTTTTATTTATTTATTTATTTATTTATTTGCATTGGGGATTGAACCCAGGGGCATTCTATCTCCAACCTACACCCACAGCCCTAATTTTTATTCTTTATTTTGAAACAGGGTCTCACTAAGTTGCAAAGGGCCTCACTAAGTAGCTGAGGCTGGCTGCAAACCCGGATCCTCTGGTCTCCGCCTCCCAAGTACTGGGGATTACAAGCGTGTGCCACCACGCCCAGCTAGTTATGTTCTTTTAAAACTTAAAGATGGTTATTGGCCATTCATTTTCCCTTTTCCTTTACAGCTTTATTGTGATATAATTTGCATAGGTATGGGTTTTAAAAAAATAGTTCACTCTATTTTTTTAATAGACTACACACATACATAAGGTCACATTCAAAGAGTACATCGTGAAAAATAAGTCTCCTTTCTTCCTTGGTCAGTTATGAGGCTGCCCAGAGACCGTGGCTGTCACCTGTTGGTGTGTGCATTGTTTCAGAAGTATTTTATGCATTCAAGCATATATAATGTGCTATTCTTAAGCAGAAATGGTATATAAACTATTGTATGACGTCTCACGTTCAACGCCTGGTTTTTCATTTAATGCATCTTACAGACTGTCGGTACCTACCATGTGGCTCCGTTCTTCCTAAACCACCGCACAGTATTCCAGCTGACGGATGTGCCTTGATTCATTTGCCCAGCTACCTATGATGAGCACTTAGGTCCTTTCCATATTTTGCTATTATAAACAGAGCTGCAGGGAGCGTCCTTCTCCATAGGCCATTTTGCACATATGAAGGGAAATCTGTAGGATCCATTTCCAGAAGTGAAGTAGCGGGGTCGAAGGGCGCGTGCACATTTCATTCGGCTTGCTCCTGTGAACTCAGCAGTAAGTATGTGAAAGCTTGCTTCCTTTACCCAACCCAACAGAGTGGGTTGCTGTCGCTGTGTTTGCCAAACCACATTAAAAGAATCTCATAAATCCTGGTACTTTTGCCAAGATTTCTTTTTTCTTTTGCAGCGCTGGGAATCAAACCCAGGGTCTCTCACTTGCTCGGCAAACGCTCTGCCACATCCCCAGCCCGCTAAAACCCTTTTGATACATGTTGTGTAGCCACAGAGACATATTCCTGGCCAAGGAATCACTGTGGACCACGTCTAAGTCTTGTCCATGCGGTGAACCAGAGTCAAGGTGGTCCGTAGTTGCCCCACTCTGATCTTTCCCAGCTCATGCCGGATGGAGCTAGCCAGTCATCGCCTCCGCCGGCCTGGTCTGAAGCTGGAAAAGGATGTTAGTGGATTTAAACGTGAACAGCCAGCCCACTGGAGGTCCAGTGTAAAGAGGAGGACACAGGAGACAGCAGAGCATCAGGTTCCATCCCCGCTGCTGTGTCTGGGACCTTAAGTTGGCAGAGGTGACCCTCGGCCTCGCTTGCCAGGTCTCCTATAGTAGCAGCCCACCAGGGACATGGGGAGCTGGGACAGGCACACTTTACGGCAGTGACTCTGTCCCTAACTCTCCACTCTTCTTCACACTTCTTTTGCTATAACCATTTTAAAGAACAGTTCCTATGATGACGGTCTCTGTCTTCTAAACTTCCCAGCTCTCTCATCGGCTTCGTGGCTTCCCTGGTTGCCAAAGGCTAACGTAGGATTTGACCGCAAGTTGAAAGTCTAGTAAGGATCTGATGATTACATTCACACTGCCAGGGCCATCTGCAAGAACTTCTCGCGGGCAAATTCCCGTCTCTGAGACTCCCCTTTAACATCTTGGAAGGCCTGCCCGATTTTGCTTTCAAATCAGCATTTCCCAGACCTTCTGGAACAGTTGGCTCCTTCCAGAAATGGAGCACTGGTCACAGGGTATCAAATTCAACACCACTTTCAAATATTGCCATTCATTAGTGGGCCCATTCAAATATTGCCATTAATTAGAGAACATGCTCGAATATGGCCATTCATTAGTCAAATGCACAGCATATGTCTTCGATAATTTTTAACTGGTCTCTAATCCTTGTGACCTTATCATTTACAATCTGTAGCAAGGCACTAGACTCTGTAGAAATGATTGCACCGTGCCCGTGAAAATGGGAAATCCACACCATATGGCAATTTGAGCCCAATTTGTCCCATGTGCCTGTGGGCATCCGTATGCTCTCCAGCGCAGCGAGGGAGACTGAATGCTTCCCCTGCACACCTGGGCCCGGCCTGTGGCAACTGGGGGCAGGGCCAGCTTTGGAAAGGGGCCCAACCTTGTCGGGGGTACCTCGCTGGTCCATTTTAGAGACTCCTGTCTTTGGAGTTATTTTTTTGTTTGTTTAAGATCATCAGTGATCAATCAATCAATCAATCAATCATTTATTGGGCATTGAAGTCTCGTAGGTGCCTGGGGGCAGCATACCTGTTCTGTCCCCCAACCCTGAGTCAGGCAGCGAAGGCAAATCTCCCTTCAAGCATTTTATCTTTCTTATGCATACTCTATTACAATGTTTTTCCTCCCCTGTTCTAAGTGGATAAGATTTTTGTCGTGTCCCCCTTTGTTTCTGCAGGAGAGTCTGGAACATGATAGGGGATCGATGTCTGCTTGGAGCGTGCCAGGTGCCCAGGTCCAGGTGCTTACAGCTGGGTGGGAGGTGAGGCCTACGAAGAACGAGCGAGCTGGGGAACAGCTGCGTGCTGTGTGGTACTGTGCTCCGTCATGTGCAGGCTGCAGAAGCTCCCAGAGCAGCCATCAGGCCGGCTAAGGTCAGCGGAAATGGCGTTTGCTTTGCTGCCCTTCGCCATTGCCCCTGTGGACGGGGTTCCATCAGGGGGTCTAATCGATGGCCTCTCCGCTAACAACTTCTTGAAGTCTATCACCCACTCCTGACCCCTCTCCCGGGCTGCGCCGTGCCTGCTGTGGATTTCCACTTGGATGGGCGGCAGTCACTTCAAATTCAAGTCAACTCAGATGCCCTGCCATCACCAGGGAGCGCCAGGGCCTCACTGAGCAAGCGTCACATGGGCAGGAATCGACAAAAGCAGTAGCAGCTAGAAAAGTCCAGGCTTTGGAGGAGCACAGAGGCAGCCAGTGCTGAAATCCAGGGAGGAGAGGGAGCGGTGAGCCCGAGAACTAGAGAAAGGAGAACGGAGCCACTTGGCCGGGGAGGGGGTGACTTCCTTTGTGACCTTGAAGTCCATGGTTTGAGTCCAGTGATACGATGATTAGCCAGATTCCAAGGCTAAGATCCCTGCAGAGGGCTCAGAATTGGTTTGAAAAGAGAAAAAGATAAAGGAGAGAGAAAGAAAGAGAGAGAGAGAGAGAGAGAGACAGAGACAGAGAGACAGAGAGAAAGAGAGAGAAAAGAGAAGAGAGAGAATATGAATATGAAATTGCTGGAAAGAGAGGGGTAGGAACAGGTGTAAAGTCCCAGAGAAAGTCAAGGCCAAGGAAATCCAAACACTCTTAAAGGATTATGTTTATTTAATTAATCAATCACTTAATTAATTATTTATTTATACTAGGGATTGAACCCAGGGGCATTCTACCTCCGAGTAACACCCCCAGCCCTTTTCACTTTTTTATTTTGAAACAGGGTCTTGCTAAGTTGCTGAGGCTGGTCTTGAATCTGGGATCCTCCTGTCTCAGCCTCCCAAGTACTGGGATCAGAGACATGTGCCACCGTACCTAGCTCAGGATTATGGCTTTTAAAGGAGGAGGATCAGTTTTTGAGGCCAAATCCTGGGACAGAATTGCGACGAGAAGGTTGTTTGGAGACCCCACTTCATCCTGATCTTCCTAGTGGAGTATGATACCAGCTGGGGATCCTCTGGAATCTGGGGGAGGCAGGAGTCCAAGACTAAGAAGGAAGCCAGAGCAGCCGCTGCCAACTGGGGCCCCGTGAAGTGAAATTGAAGGGAAGTGCACACGGATGTGACTGCACGAACCCGGGGCTCCCGATGCTTGTCCAGAGGCATCCGCAGCACCTGGGAGCTGGTGTAAACAGCAGACTCTCGGCCCCTCCCCGAGTACTGGGCCAGGATCTGCATTCCACAAGATCACCAGGGGACTTGTGTACACATCACACTTGAGAAACTGCTCTTAGCACGTTCATTCAACCCAAGCCACTGGGTGCACACTGTGTGCCAGGTGCCCGGGGGGTCTACAGAGAAGTATGACGTGTGTAATAAGTCCATCGCCCTCCCCATGCCTTCACCTGCTCCGCCCAGCCTGCCCGCCTGTCCCAAGGATCCATGCGCAGGTGCTGTGTGAGCAGTCCTGCCCTGGGCACTCTCCTAACCTCAGAGACTTCTGTCAGCTGTGTCCTCTCTGTGTGACGAATGTGAGGTCCTGTGGGGGCACAGAGCGTGAGCAGGGGGACGAGGGGGTGAACTGGGGTTGCTGACTTTGCTGGAGATGACAGCCTGCCCCCATAGGGGTGGTGTCAGGGCCAGGGGTCCTCCGCGGGAGGGTGGGACTTTTTACTCTGGACCACAGAGTGGGGGTGCTGAGGAGAGCCAAGAGCTGTGGCTCTGGGGAGCTGGGGTGAGGGACTGGCGCTAGGGAGGGGTCAGGGCCAGAGCTGTGGACGGTGGTGAGCTGTGGGATTCTGTGGTGTGGCTGGGGCTGCAGGACTGGGGTGCAGTGTGGAAGCTCAGCCAGGCTGCAGCACCCAGTGTGGTCGGAGGGAGCCAGGAAGCCTGGAGCACCCCCACTAATTAGGGTCCATTCAAGGGCACATGTAGGAAACCGGGTTTTAGTCTTGGGGTGCATTACTAACAAAACCCAGCTGTGGCAGACTCTGCTGGTGTGACTCTGCACCACTCTGAGCTTGTTGACTTTGAAACTGGTTAAAGGCACACAGTGCTGTCCAACTGAAGCAGCAATAATTTAAAATGTTCTAATAGTTACATTAAAAAAGGAAAAGAAAACAGATGAAGTTAATTTTAATACTGACTTAAAAATACATCTGACTCTAGCATCATTTCAACATGTCATCAACATGGAAATTGTTACTGAGCTACTTTACATTCTTTTCACTAAGCTTTTGAAATCAGTGCACGTTTTTTTTTTTTGCGGTACTGGGGATTGAACCCAGGGGCATTCTACCTCTGAGTTCCACCCCCAGCTCTATTTTTTATTCTTTATTTTGAAACAGGGTCTCACTAAGTTGCAGAGGGCCTCACTAAGTAGCTGAGGCTGGCCACAAACCCGAATCCTCCAGTCTCTGCCTCCCAAGTACTGGGATTACAATTGTGCGCCACCACGCCCGGCAACCGGTACACATTTTACCCTTACTACAATGTCTCGATTCAGGCCAGTCAAGTTCCACAGGCTTACCTATATTTTATAGGTAAGTAGGTGAGGCGAGGTGACTTCCAGAAGATAAAAAACTTTCCAGTTTTTTTTTTTTTGTGGTACCGGGGATTGAACCCAGGGGCGTTCTACCTCCGCGCTACACCCCCGGCCCTATTTTTTATACTTTATTTTGAAACTGGGTCTCACGAAGTTGCGGAGGGCCTCACTAAGTAGAGAGAGAGAGAGAGAGAGAGAGAGAGACAGGGAGAGTCCAGTTTTTAATGATTCAAATTATAAATTCAAAGCCCCCCCCCTTCCCGCCATGAAGGCTGCTCTAATTATCCTTAGCCTTTGAAAGAGTCATGGGTTCTATTTTGCATGGTGATGGAGGAAAGAACTCCAGGGCACAGAAAATCAGTCAGATTAAGGAAAACGAGGTGTAACCGTCTACAGCGGGAACGGAACACTCTCCCTGCCATGCTCACTGAGTAATTGTTAAAAGAAGCCCAGACACTAAGAACTGTCCTGGGTCACCTCTGACCTTCATCCCGTCTCTGCCCAGACACGGTACTGGCTAAACCTGCTTGTTCGCTTTGTCAGATCTTGTACTGAGGACAGAGAGGGTCCAGAGAGCTCATCATGGGGTGGCTGAGGCTTAGAGCAGGACGAGGCTTAGCACACACAGCAAGCAGGTTTGGGACATGGGTAGCACTGCCCTTCTCTACAGGGAGAAGTTGATAAATGTCATAGGAGGCCGGGTGTGGTGGCGCATGCTTGTAATCCCAGTACTTGGGAGGCTGAGACAGGAGGATCGCAGGTTCGCGGCCAGCTTCATCTACTTAGTGAGGCCCTCTGCAACTTAGTGAGACCCTGTTTCAAAATAAAGAACAAAAAATAGGGCTGGGGGTGTAGCCCGGAGGTAGAATGCCCCTGGGTTCAATCCCCGGTACCACACACAAAAAAACAAACAAACAAAAAAATAAACGTCATAGGAGCCCGCATTTCCAGACACGTCGGCCTTGACCCAGTGTTACTGCAGTCTCTCAATTTAGCCCACCAAGAGATTTGGGTTAAAAAGTTTGCTTTTTGGGGTAAAGTATCAAGGTGAGAGTCCTGGTCTTAGCAATAGGACATTTGTTTGTGATAGTTCAAATTAATCAGCAGTGCCTTCACACTCAAGAATTCACTTTAAAAGTTAGGGTTAGCATTAGTGAGGCTCACGCTAAGGACAGAAGTTGAACCAAAGCTCAGAAACGTCCACACTTTCCACGTGCACGCCATCACGGGACTTCCTGGCACGTGGCATTTGGGTTTCTGAGGGTTCTCCTGGACCTTGGGTGTTCTCTGCCCAGGACCTCTGTCCTACATTACTATTCATCCGTGTTCCAGCTCAGAGAGGGAGAGAAGCAAGGTGAGCGCTGGGGGATCGAGCTGTTTCTCCACCCAGGGCATCTCTCCGGAGCTCAGCCAGTTAATGCTTCTGCTTGGGTTCTGAGGTCTCTTAGAGAAGGTTCACGGCTGGGGCTGCTTAGTAATGGTGGGAGCGTTTCCCACGTTATCCTCCCGGATATGCATCGGTGCCCTAACTACAGGCAGTGGGGAGAGCTGATTGCCATCGAGGCCAGTCCGCCACTCTGCGACTCCTCTGGACGCCTGTTAGCTCAAGATAATGCTCGCCCGGGGGCCTTTGTGACCCGAGAACCCTTATCTCCCAGCAGCACGCACACCTTGCGGGTGTCTTACTAAATTATAAAATAAAACCCGGACCTGCAACCCTCTCCCCTGCCTATGTTTTCTTCCCCCTCTCCCAATTTTATTGCTTTGCTAAGGAAGTAGAAAGCAAGCTAATTAAGTGGCAGCTAAAGACCAAGACCTCGCTGCTTCTCGAGCCACCGAGATAATGGGCGACTCGCAGGTGAGGCGCAAAATGCCATCCGCCTCGCTGCCTCTTTGCTAATGGCCTTTTGGTCCCATAACACGAGGGAAGTTCATTAAGCCAAAGAACAATGAGCAGGAAAGCGCCAGCCGCCCGCTTTGCAGGGCTCCTCCCTCCCTCTGGGCTCGGGCCATTCGGCTCTTAGGATCTGGACTGATGATCTTTAGGGTGGAACAGGTCCCCCTTTCCCACTGGTATGGTCAATAATGGGGGGCCTAGTCATATTCCGTATTTTAAAAAGATTGCCCAATGACTTGGATCATGGCAAGCGCAAAGGGGCTTAGTGAATGTCATAGGAATAATGACAGTGACCTAATGCCTTAGCTGTTGAAATCCCATCTCTCTGTGGCTAGAACCAAATCTTCAAAAGACTAATAGCTCGTGAAGGGGCCTCATGGCTGTCTAGCGGAGAACTGGTCAACCACGCATCTCTGTGTCCCGGGAGCATTCCTGGAGAAGCAGCGCGGGGTGGGGAGGGAGCACAGGGAGGCAGCAAGGATGGTCTCCGTAGGATGAGTCCCTCCACTCCTGAGCTGCTGCCCATGGCTCTCTTTTGTCCAGCTGACTCAAACAGGGCAACTTAGTCTCAATTTGGAAATCCTGTTGGGCAAACTGCTGAGCCCAGGCCTGGGCTTAACTCTTCTCCTGCCTACTCCCATGGCCCTGGACCTACCTGAGCCTAGTTCCCATCATGCTGCACCGGTGTTTTCTTATCCATCACCCCCAGGAGCCTCAAGCTCCTGAGGGCTCACCTGTGTTCTCCCCCGCTGCTATCACAGCACTGGGCCCCGTGGGGTGCTCAATAGGGCTGGCTCAAGGAAGGAGGGAGCGAAGGACACAGATGCCTAAGTAGGTAACTGCAAGGATGACAGGCAGCAGCAAGGACGGAGGTGGGAGCAGTCACAGTGCAGGGGATGTCTGTCCTCCCTGCAGCATGGCACATTCTACAGCCTGGGTGACACTTGGGGTCCTGAAGGGTAAAGAAGATTAATCAGAACTAGAGAATATTGCGCTAAGTGAGGTCAGCCAGTCTCAGAAAATCAAGGGCTGTGTGTTTTCTCTCGTATGTGGAAGCTAGAGAGAAAATAGGAAACAAAAGGGACTGTAGATAAGTGAGGGGAGAGACCAGTCGAAGAGTGGAAGCGGAGTGGGGGAGGGAGGCGGGGAGGAGGGAAAAGGGGGATTGAGGAAGAAAACAGTACAAATAATGCTACGTCCATATATCAAGGTCTCGCTACCAATGTCACTGACAAGTATGGGGAGGAGGGCTGAGCAGGGTGGGTAGGGGAGGGAAACGCACCACGTGCTATGTGCATATATGTTTGTATTACCTCGAACCTCACTATGGTGTATAATCACAATGCACCAATGAAAGGATTAAAAAAGATTAGTTAGGAAAGGAACAGGAAGGTCCTACTGTAATAATGTACCCGAAAAAGTAATTTTTTAGCCTCGTTTTCTACCCTAAAAATTAAATTCCCTGTCTTTACTGCCCCAAGGACAAGACTAGTTCCCCAAGGACGGAAAGACCAGTTCCTGCCTTTATTGCCCCTAAGGACAATACCCAATAAATCAGTTCCTGCCCTTACCTCTGCTCCGGACAGAGCCCTAAAAACTGACCCCCACCTCTGTGTCTAACCCCCTACCCTAAACTAATCACTTTACTTCTAAATAAGGGAAAACTTTCTGTGGTTGGCTAATTTGAACCCAAACTGCAAAAATCTGTGTCTGTAACCCCAGCTTGTTCTATAAAAAGAGAGCTGTAAGCTACACAAGGGGCTGCCGTTCTAGCCTGTGCTGGTGGACGGTAGCCCCGCGGTATTAAAGCCTCGCCTTAACTGAGTCGGTGGTACTGGAATTTCTGTTTCTCGCGCCTTGTTCAACACTACAAACAGAGCCAACATGATCAGTACCCACGAGCCTAGCTGGGGACTGAACATAAGCTTTTGTCTCAATGACCCCAATGGCTTCAGTAAATTTTAGTTAATTAAGGTTTACAATAAAGATGATAAAAATGGTCAGGATTTCCCCTCTGTTTACATCACCTGTAACAATGCCTTTCTATGACTGTCTGGAGAGTTTTCTGAAGGAAAACGTGTCATGGTGTCCATCGCCTGGTGCACAATGACATGAGTTAAAATGAAATGTTCTTCATCGAAGGCTCTGTTTCTAAGGGCTGAAATGCTTGTTCAAGCCAGGCGTGGTGGCGCACGCTTGTAATCCCAGTACTTGGGAGGCGGAGACCGGAGGATCCGGGTTTGCGGCCAGTCTCAGCTTCTTAGTGAGGCCCTCTGCAACTTCATGAGACCCGGTTTCAAAATAAAGGATAAAAAATAGGGCCGGGGGTGTAGCTCGGAGGTAGAATGACCCTGGGTTCAATCCCTGGTACGGCAAAAAAGAAAAAGAAATGCTTGTTCAAACACATTGGCAATGGTGCAGGCGGCCACACCTTTCCCTTTATTGCTACAGAGAACCAAGCACCCTCTGCCAAATCCGTAGCAACGTGCTTTGAAAGACCTTAAAAGAGTGCGCAGTTGTAAATACCGGGATGGAATTCCAGCAGAAAAGTATGGAGCCTTAAAAAAAAATCAGACTTCTTCTTTCCTTACTGGGATGGCCTGCCATATGTTTGTTATTTTACGTTTTCACGGAAGGCAGGAAGATGGACTAAATGATAAAATCGCTTCCTCCCGTCTCCTCCAGTTCCTCGACTCTCTAACCTGAGTACTGATTTATGTCCCCAACGTCTCGCAGGCCCTTACTTTATTACAGGCCAGGAACAAACCGCGATGGATAAAACAGGCTTTGTCACACGATGACAGGATTTACAATGGGATTGGAGGAACAAGCCATTAATTGTCATTTCTTGTCGTATGCTTATGGACCTCTTTTCCAAGCTCATTATTCATCGGTGGCAGCTGTAGCAGCTACCAAGTCCCCTGACTTCCCGAAGGGACACCATCGCGGGTTGGCATTTCTGGCTGGTTTCCAAGACTGTGGGGAACCAACGCCCCCCCCCATGAGTGCGCAGGACCAGGCGGCTCCGCTCACACCCGCTGGACGCAGGGAGTGGAGACAGAGGAGAAGGAGAAGGGTTAAGTGCACATCTAGACCTGTCCCTGCCAATGTGGCAGTTCAAATAGCAGATTAAAAAAATAGAGTTTTGCCGGGCGCAGTGGTGCATGCCTGTAATCCCACTACCTGGGAGGCTGGGACAGAAGGATTGCAGGTTCCAGGCCAGCTTCGGCAACTTAGTGAGGTCCTTACCAACTTAGTGGGACTCTGTTTCAAAATTAAAAATAAATAATAAATAAATAAATAAATAAGCCGGGCGTGGTGGCGCACACTTGTAATCCCAGTACTTTGGGAGGCGGAGACCGGAGGATCCGGGTTTGCGGCCAGCCTCAGCTCTCTCTCTCTCTTTCTCTCTGCCTGTCTCTCTCTCTCTCTACTTAGTGAGGCCCTCCGCAACTTCGTGAGACCTGTTTTCAAAATAAAGTATAAAAAATAGGGCCGGGGGCGTAGCGCGGAGGTAGAACGCCCCTGCATTCAATCCCCGGTACCGCAATAAATAAATAAATAAATAAATAAATAAATAAATAAGGGTTGGGGGTATAGTTCAGAGGTAGAATGCCTCTGGGTTTAACCCCCAGTTTTTTTTTTTAAATGTTTTTGCTTCAGTTAATTTTGAGAAACATGTTATTCTTTGCTGAAGTTAGTTTCAAGAATCTAAAATTAACACATATATGATATGGGTTTGGCACCGGGAACAAACTGGATAACTAGGAGTGTTTGTAAACAGTCTATGGATGGGAAGAACCCTCAAAACCTCATTTCCCCTCCCCCTTATATATCCTTGCAACTTGATCTTACATAAGTCGAGGTTTGCAATGCAATCTTCCCACTCATTTTCTCATTATTTTAAAGCGGTGAAGTTCAGGCGGACGCTTCTGCAAGGCAGCTGGAGCCTTCACCCGCACATCAGTGATTTTACTCAAATCCATCGAAAATGCAAGGTGGGTTGTTCCCAAGGCCTCATGGAGAGGGATGCCAGCTCAGTATACACACACCTCAATGCTTAAATCAGTGACTTGACGGGAACTTCCCACTCTGTCCTTTAGAACTGTGTCCTAAGTTACGCTTCGTGGCGTCAGTAACAAAGGATTTGGGGTGCAGTGCCTTATGTGTCATGGCAACTGGTTTCTTAATCAGCGTTGAGCCCAGAGGAAATGAGTCTTAGGCTAATGGCGAGGCAGTGACATTCAGCAGGCAGGGCCTGAGCCCCTGTCCCCGCTCACTTCCATCCTAATCAGGCAAAACAGATTTTTCTCTCCTCGCGTCGACTGACCAGCAAGCCATTCAAACAGGACAACTTGCTTCTGTCAATCTGCTTCACATCGAGTTACGCTCAATGAGGTACCATAATTACGTACCATAATCTGGAATTGGCAAATCTGTAATCACTTTCCAGACAACCAACTGCCATGTTCCTTGACCCCACCATCAGCGAGGAACTTGGAAACGTGTCTGGAGTGAAAGAAGAGTGTATTGGCACAGGTGTCGTGGGTAAGGACCAAGCTTCCCTACTGACTGGGGACACTGCCCTGACCTGGGGTTTGGCTTCTTTTCCTAGTCTTAATAAAATGGAACTTTAGAGGAATGTCATTAAGATTTAATTTTAACTTGAGATCAACAAATTATATTTACATAAAGTCTCTGTAATGCATGTGCTAGATTAAAATTTCTTTGTATTTTCATAAATATAGTTTCATAGTTCTTTTTTTGCACTATGGAGAATCATGATCTATGTGGAAACACAAAGAAGTCATACCAAAATTATTAAAATTTCTAAGAACTACACTAATGGTAATGGTTAGTGAGTCATAAATAGAGGAAAGTACTGGCTTGATGAATAATAAAACTGCTTGTCACTTGGTAAAAGTAAAAAGGGAGGGACATGGGGAAGCAGGTGAGGGGCACTGTGCTTGCAGGGGGGGCTGTATACCAGGACAATTGCTTTCTAGAAGGCAATTTAATATGACTGGAATGGCTCGATTCTAAGATGCATTCATTGTAAGAGGCACCTTCAATTTAATAACAGCTTGACAAAAGAAAGAAAAGCCTTCACCCTCGTAAACATCCACATCCATTTAAGACATAATCCTGATTTCAGAGATATTAAGATACATAAAAAGATGCTTCTCAGAGCTGAGGAAATGTTTTGAAGGCATGGCTTCTAAAACATGCCCATAGTTTGACCCTTCTAGAATTTTTTTTCCTAAGGAAAAATCAGTAATGTAGTAAAAATTAGGCCATAGGATAATTATCACCATTCTGTCAGATAAATTATTTAAATAAACCATGGCATATCCTCGTTAATGATCACCATTAAATATGGCATTATTAGAGAAATTGTAAAGATGTATGTGACACTATTAAGGGTGAAAAAACTGGTAAAAAAATTACATCAGCACAAACCAATTTCTGTTAAAAATATGTGTGTGTAGATGTAAAAATATCCAGAAAGCTCTACAGTAATAAGTAAAATAAATAAATAAATCTCATATCCAGCTACATGGGATTATGGTTGCTTTTTCTTTTTCTCTCTCTCTATGGTTTTCTGATGTTACTAGTGAGTATGTATCGCTTTTGGAATAATAAAAACTCTTGCAGTATTTATTTAGCAAAGGTGTTTCGGATGAGCCCTTGGCTGGTTCCCAGGCGCAGCATCCAGGGCGATGGCCATGAGAACACCAGCCAGAGGGGCAGGTGCTGGGTGTGGACGTGTGGCGACTGCAGGAAGGATCCGAAGGAAGCAAAGGGAGACATGGGAAATGCTTGGCGGAAACGTTTGTGGGACTTTTTTTGTACCTATACAGTGTCAGTTGAAATCATTCATGGGTGTTAAAAAGAATCCAGAGGTGTCATGCACAATGATACCTCTTCCGATTGCTTTCTTAAAATAAAATATTAGGAAATGGCTAAAGAAATCTTATCCAGAATGGGGTGACCTTTAGCCATTTATATATTATCCTTAAATGTAGGTCAAGAGTATGCAGCAAGTCTTCCAGACGCTGTAAGAAAGAAGTCAATTTTTAAAACACTGTGGCTATGTGGTTGGGAATAATCTTCAATACGACAAGCAAATTGGACAGGAAATCTCTGGACTGTTCGACCATTATGTGTTCTCTAGAGTGTGCCAGGTTAGAATGGCCATATGGCTCCCAGAGTAGGATCTTCAAGAATAAATTACAAAATGGGACCCAAAAGATTGAGTGTGCTGACAATAATAGGTAAACCAGTCCTCTTAGTGTGGTGACTGTTTAAGGGCACAGATAAGTGGTCGTCATCCTGGGAGCGCTCTTAGTTCACAGGGAAGTTCTGTGCTTGCTGGATAGTTTGAGGTAGCCAGAGGGTTCCATGGACTCATATAAGGCTGCCACTGTACAAATGAAAACAAGCTCCAAGCTCGTATAGTATTTTGCCATAAACAATCCTTGGAGCAAGTATTTAAAACCCAATCTGAAACCACATGCCACAAAGCCAGCTCTGCTTCCCGGCCCGGTCCCCATCTCGACTCAACCTTCAGCACCGCGGGCTTCAGGTGGCAGTCTGCCTTTGTTTCATTACCCAGGTTCTCGCAGTTGTCCCCGATCAATAGGGCTGCTATGTATCTATATAAATCTGAGTAGCAGATCCATTCTCATAAAGTTTACCCTGTCTTGCTTTGCAGCTAAGAAGCAGAACTGGAAAATATTTCAAGGAGTCTTTGCAACATGAAGATTAAATTCTGTCTTATGCGTATGGTGAATAAAAGTGCTAAGCTGGACATGGGTGACCTTTCTGTGCCCGGATGGGGAAGATCGTGGGCACAGGCTCTGGGCGTGCCGAGGACCTGGGCCAGCAGCTTGGGTGTCTGCTGCCCTTGAAGGGGGAGACTTCCGGCACCCAGCACAGGCAGGCAAGGGCAGAACTGTGAGCATGAGCGAGAGGGCAGGAGTAGCCTCGTAACAGAGGAGGTGGCTGACCTGCCCTCCTCCGGCCTGTGTCTGGGAGCAGCGGCTGGCTGTAAGCGCTGTTCATACCTTGTGCCCTGTTCTTTTGTAGTCCAGGAAAAAGAAGTCCTGGTTGTGGTCAGCTGGGCTCAGCCTTTGGGTAAGACAGGGGACCCCTTGACTAGTGGCTGCAAGTGGCTGCCAGCCCGAGCTCTTGAGTCTCAACAGCCAGCTCCTGCCCTGGGCTGAGGCTCCGGGGAGACCAGGGTGGGCACTGGCCGTGCTCTCAGCAGCGAGGTGGGAAGCGCGAGCGGCCCTTCAGTCCACCTCTCATCCGGGCCACAGGGTTGCTATAAGGAAGCAGAGGTGGGGGAGGGGACAGTAGCACTGCAGGGGAGGGTGGGGAGGAAGCCAGCGAAGAGGATTTGTGGGTGACTGTGGGAGGCAGGGAAGAGTGCCATTGGAAGATGGTAAGCGAAGTGTCTCAATGGTGGTGACATGGAGCACGAACAGAATGTTTGGTCCTCAGAATGATTTGAGGTTTCTTAAAGCAATGCAACTTATCCCCTGCATGGGCCACCCATGGTGTGGGTCAAGCAGGAGGTCTGCACTGCGTGCCTCACATTGAAAGAAGGCGGGACATGCATGCTGCCTCCCCCAACGGACTTTATTGTGCAGATCAATAAGTTAACACTGTAAGTGATAATATAAACCACGGCACTTTTTCCAGGACACTTGTAAGCCCTGCTTTCATTGTGAGGTAAGATTTATTTCCTCTGCTTTGCCGATGAGACCCCAGAGACCCTCCTTCAGGGAGTCTGGTACCACGGCGACAGGCAAGACTGAAATGATCAATACGGTGGCTGCCTGCGAGAGCTCGTCCTGGCCTGGGACTCATTTCTTCCTTTACTCGTTCATTCATTCATTCATTCATTCATTTTACATGGGCTTTTAAAGCATCAACTATGCATCTCTGTGGCGTCTGCTGAAGACAGAACAGGGATCAAAGACAGACCGTCTGCCCTCACCTGGCCTGCTGACGGCTGGACCAGGATATCTCAGGGACTGAACTGAATTCTGGCAGCAAATTGGCTCCAGGAAAACCACATTACCTTTTCCAAACACCTAAACACCACCAGGAGGTCAGGTATAAAGAGGTCTGAGGGGAAGAGGGCTATGTATGGGGCTGAGGTGCCCTTTCTGGCTTGTCTCCGGACAGAGGCCTCCAGGGCATGGTCTGGAAGGTTTCATTTCCTATGAGCTCCCTGTCCCTCTGCCAGGGCTCTGACTGTCCCCTTCCTGTCCATCTGAGTTTCCTTCTACTAGAAGAAGGGCAATTTAAAATTCATGTGTGTGTATGTGTGTGTATATGTGTGTGTGTGTGTGTGTGTGTGTACAGACACATACATATGCACGTGTGTGTATGTATGTGTTTGTATATATGTATGTGTGTATATATATATCATATATATATGACAGAAAAGGGAATGGAAGTTTTAGCAATTCATCAGTGTCCTGACACAGGTTAACTGAACAAGTCCCGGCAGGCCGGGGACCTGGCCGTTCAGGGATGGAAGCCAGGTGGGAACTGGGGCCGAAGGCTGGGAGCCCAGTGGGCTCGGGGTGGGCCGAGTGGTCCTCAAAGGTAGGGACGGGGAGAGGCAGCCCCGGGCGGAACTGGCTCCATGAAAGGCCGGGGGCTTTGTGGTCACAGCATTGCACATTAGTCAAGCTGAGGAGGGAGCCACGTGGTCATTCCTGGGGACTGGGATAATGCCAGACAAATGAGGTGTCGAATCTCCCCAGCTCTGAGGAAGTTAATTCAAAACTGCAATTTTTAATTAAAAGGAAAACTCCTGAGAGGAGAGGGAGGTGTTTGCCGCAGGAAGGCAGCAGGGTGGGCCCCCACACCCTCCATGATTCCTTTCTCTTTCTTGCTGTCTTGAGAGGAGACTGAGGCAGAATGACTGAGACAGCGGAGGGAGGCGACAAAGGGCAGGGAAGGCAGGCAGCTGAGCAGAGGGCGGCAGAGCGGAAAGCAAGCCTCCTTTCAGCATGGTCCTAGGCCGCGTCGGAGGGCGAGTGGGGGCAGAACACAGGCGTAATTTTAATTTTAATTTGCACTCTCTCATTCTTTTAGAAGCACAGACTGTTACTTCTGCTTCTAAATGCAGAGGAGGGGGGACCAGTACCAAGTTCTGGATCTCCAGAACTGACAATCAGCAAAGCAGTTCCTTCCAGCCTCATCTCCCCAAAAGCAGGAGGCGTGCACCCCAGGGCCCTCTCCAGCAGCTAGCATCACCCCCCAGGTGTTCAGTGTTCGTCACCATGAGAGGCCAGTCTCTGTCATCTCAGGTGCCCTGCTGGTAGTCCTGAACCCCTCCCATTCTGTTAAGATGGCCCCAGGCCTACGCATGTGGGTTTAGAGCCCCCCATCCACGGCTTCTGTCTCAACTTCCTGAAATGCAAAGTGTGCCATGAAATGTTCTCCCCTCTCCTAATTGAAGCCAATAACTGAGAATTAAAATTTTATTTAGGAGGCTAGCTATATGATTATTAGCTTCTAGCCTTTTGGCTGAGACTTATTTTAAAAAGTAGAAAAAGTCAAGTAATTTGGGTTTTATCCTTCTGTTAAACTGTGTTCTCCATACTTCACAGTCTCTTCACAGAGTGTGAATACGAGTTTTTTTTTTCTTTTTATGGAGGAAGGTAATCTTTTCCTGATGAAGCTCCAGGCTCAACAGGCATGAAAGGCAAATTACTCTCCTCCACGAGAGGATGGTCTCTGCGGAGCAGGACGCGTCTGAGCGGAGGGGAGAGTCTTTAGTTGCCGAAGACTGTATTATGCATGGGCTGGAAATTAATGGGTTTCCGTTTTAAATACTAACTCTCTTATCATTCACAGGAAATTAAATTCATTTTGAAAAGGAGCTAGGTAGATGAAGAATTGACTTTCTTCTACCTAAACCTAGTTGGCAGGTGCTGTGAAGGAGGGACACAGAGCCTGTCACTCTGCAGAGTGATGGAAGCGGCCACTTCACCCTGTCACCTGCTTCTTCTGTCACGATTTGCCTGTGAGCCCGCAGTGAACGTGACCCTGAGACAAGGAAAGGCTCTGCGGCCCAGCTACAGGACGGGCAGCTCCCCCTAAAACTTGGGGAGAATACAGGTGACGAACTCAGAAAAATAGTCCCCCAAAATGGCACCAGAAAAGTAGCAAT
This sequence comes from Glis glis, assembly GCA_004027185.1. Lineage (NCBI taxonomy): Eukaryota > Metazoa > Chordata > Mammalia > Rodentia > Gliridae > Glis > Glis glis. The sequence goes on along the minus strand of PVJS01001165.1, from coordinate 59,462 downwards.
GAGAGCAGTCACCAGTAAAATCTTGCTGAGTCCTCGCAGCTATCCATGCAGTTAGGTCTCCTTGCTTTTTTTTTCTTAAATTCTTTTTTTTTGTGTGTGTGGTACTGGGGATTGAACCCAGGGCATTCTACCTCTGAGTTATACCCCCAGCCCTATTTTATTTTTTATTTTTGGAACAGGGTCTCACTAAGTTGCAGATGGCCTCGCACCTGTGATCCTCCTGTCTCAGCCTGTACTGGGATTATAGGCATGCGCTACTGCACCCGGCTAGCTTAAATTCATTTTTTTCCCTGGTACTGGGGAATTGAACCCAGGGGTATTCTACCTCTGAGCTACACCCCCAGCCCTATGTTTTTTATTCTTTATTTTGAAACAGGGTCTCACTAAGTTGCAGATGGCCTCACTAAGTAGCTGAGGCTGGCCGTGAACCTGCGATCCTCCTGTCTCAGCCTCCCAAGTACTGGGATTACAAGCGTGTGCCATCACGCCTGGCGTTACCTTAAATTCGTTTTATAGATTGGAGAACTGGGACTTGGAGATTAGGAACCTTTTCAAGATCAATATAGCTAGTAAATGGCTTAGTTTAGCCCCAAATCCAGGTTAGAATGACTCGATCACGATGATGAACAATAATGATACTACTGACGTTTACTGAGCCAGCACTAAGTGGTGAGCACTGTGCAGAGCTCTTTCATGAACCGTCAGTCCTGCAAACCTGCAGGTGGTGCTCGGCGAGTCCCCTCCCTGTCCCACCTGTGTTTGAGCCACGCCTCCATGAAGTCCCCTGTGCTCATCAGCTGCCCTTCCCGCCCAGCGCCGCTGCTGGCCCTGGTCCCGTTCTGTCCACAGTGGTTCTATGCTCAGCTGCAGCGTGTGGCAGCTAACTCCTCTACGTCTCACTGGGACACGGCCACCCTGTGATCTGTGTGGCCGCTCGCTTTCACACAAGGACACGGAGCTGAGCGGCTGCAGCTGAGCGGTGGCCGGCAAAGTCTAAGATGCCCACTTCCTTCCCCTTAAGGCAAGTTTACCAACCTGCCCTGAGTTAATAACTTAATTATGTGTTAGGCCTATTGTTGTTGGTCTGCTTCCCTTGGGAGAGTGCAAACACAGGAGGGCAGTGCTCTTTGTTTCTTTTGACCACTGATGTGTCCCAAATACTGGAACAGCCCCTGGTACGCAGGTGGCACTCAGTATGTGTTTGTTAACCGAATGCACTAATGAGGTGCTAACCAACTCACCCAAGCTCTTGGCCTCCAAATTCACACCAGGCAGCCAGAGGGTGGAGAGACCCACTCCTCATCAGGGCCCTCCTTCTCTCCCCCATCTACTGCTGCCTGCTGCCTCACAGAGACAAGCTTTCTAGATGAGCTCATGGAAATCAGACAGGAAAAAATACATGCTGTCTATCTGCTCTCGATCTTATTAACATTAGCAAGAAGGAAGGCCTTGTGTTTCTGACTCTACGACAAGTTGCTCCTGGGCAGGCCCTGGAGACCAACCCCCTCTCAGTATCCGAATGGGGAAGTCAAGGCATTGCACGACCTGGCTGAGGGTGTGGGTGAGTTTGTTAATGCCATGTCTGCCCTGACGGGTGTACACGATCACACCTGACTTGCACCTGTCCCTCCTGCCCAGGGGCCTTGCCTTTTGGAAGACTTCCCTGTCTGGATGTCCAGCAGGGGCTGGAGGCGCAGGAGAGAGGCCAGGACATGAGGAAATTGGAAACCATTTCATAGGAGAAGTAGCTAAGGCTTTGGGATGAGGCACCAAGGAAAGAAATTTGGAGAGAGCAAAGCCAAGGAAGGAGTGTGGGGTGTGGTTTGCTCACCCACATTCAGCCTGCAGAGCCCACGACACCTGAGAATCCCTCCCTTACCCTGGTCTAGAGCAGGGATGGAACTTGCCTGGAGTCTGGATTTCGTAGCAACTGGCTAGTGATGGCCTGTAAAAGCCATCTAATGACGTCATGACCACACAGCGTCAATTTAATCTCTGACTTGAAGTGCATAGATTTACCTTCCACACAACACTGAGGGTGGGGTCTGCGTCTTAAGAGGGGAACTCGTGAGCTGGGCATGATGGCGCATGTTTATAATCCCAGAACTTGGGGAGGCTGAGACAGTAGGATCACAGGTTCACGGCCAGCCTCAGCAACTGAGTGAGGCCCTCTGAAACTTAGACCCTGTTTCCAAATAAAAAATAAAATAGGGCTGGGGGTGTATCTCAGAGGTAGAATGTCCCTGGGTTCAATCCCCAGTAACACATACACACACACACACACACACACACACACACACACACACAAGGCACTCTTGTCTGCTCCTCACCAGGCCCTGGGCTGGGGCTCCATGCTTGTTGCCTCCTGTGATCATCATAGGAACCCCACAAGTCATACATCTTGAAAGGAGGAGGCTCAGCTTAAATAACTGTCACATGTTAGAGATTCCAGTTGTCAATCACTCATCCCTCCCATCTCCCTAGGTTTTAGCCTCTATATCCAGTAAAACTAAACAGGATGGAAGTATCAACTTTGGCAAATTAATGTCTAAAAATTCCTGAAGTACAGGGCCCAGGCAAAGCTGGGCCGGGGGAAGGCAGACAGACCTCCTACTTCCTACCACTACCCTAGTCCCTATGCCAGCACCTGACCCACAGCAGTGACCAGCCAGGGCATGGGGAATGTGGGGGATGGCGGCCACCTCCACGCTCCCTCGGGATTTGAACCAGGCCTGGCTGACTCCACGGACACCTAGCAGAAGGTCGCAGCGTGGACTGTCATGTGCGTAGCTGTCCTGGCGCGTCTGGACTTGCTTATTCTCACTGAAAGTCCAGGATGGCTGAACTGAGCATGCCCTCCTGAAAAGGCATTGAGCAAATCAAGAAAAAACATTTCAATAACAAAGCTGCAGGACCAGATCTACTCTGGAAATGTTAATATGTAAATGGGTTAGACAAATAGTGCATTTGGAGCAGTCTCTGCCGATCTGTTTAATTAACAGGAAAAAGAGAGGAAACGCAGGTGATTGAAGCCAAGCATTTTCACTTGGCACCGGAGCCAAGCCACTTGGAGCAGCGCTGACGAGCCCGTATTGATGGGGAAAAATCCCAGACATTTGAAAGGAGAAAAGAGCAATCTTCATACCAGAAAGGGAATGTGCCCGTATTCATGTATCTGCCTCTGCATGGTTTGATTTTTGTTTTTAACTCCAGTGTGGGCTCTTTGCTCTCTGAAATCAAAACATTCAGCATTCTTTGGGGATCCTCCACAGCAAAGCCAGAACGGTGGCTCATCTTTGCACATAAATATTACCCTCTTCCGCCGGTAGGTGTCACTGTTCACTAATCACAAACCAAACCCAGCAGCCCAGGCAATTACCTCCACTGAAATAACAAGCATGTTTTCTGGAAATAAAATAACCAGTAAGTACTGGGAAAGGATTATTTTCTTTCGCAGGTGTCTCAAAATCGAAGCTGAAGTGTGAACAACAATTCGCTCTTTCTGTGGCCTCCCACGTAGTATTTGCTTCCAGAACTTTAACACCATTGTGAGAGTTCCTTCTAAACCATGTTTGTGCTTCAGCCCTAACTGCCTGCCCCCATAAACATTTCGTGGTTGATTCTGCTTATAAAGTGCATTGGCATTTTCAGGGAGAGGCGGTGGAGTTTTCCTGGATTTCAGCATAAATCGGAAAACGATATCTACTGCTGCCCACGTAGAAATACAATTCAGACCCAATAGACATTTAAATGAAACATGAAAGCAAGTCTCTAAAGATATGTTAACTGCAAACACATCATTTACACCAAGGATACAGAATTATATATTCATGCAGTGACACATGCATTTAATGGGTGTTACTGTTCACTAGATAAATATCTATGTATTAAAATAATAGCCATCATTTATTGGACAGAATGTGCTAGAAACAGAATTCTATGCCTTGCACACATTTTTGCACTTGGTCCCATTTAAATGGGCATTTTACAAATGAGAAAACAGAGGCTTAATGAGGACAGTGAGGTCCCCAGGCCACACCAGTAGAAAGAACTCAACCAGATGATTCTGATTCTAGAATCCGAGTTCTTAGCCACGACACGGATGGCCTTTCCTCTGACTTTCATAAGGAAAAGTACTTGATTCTGTTTTCATAGAAAAGGGTAAATTCCTACCCAGGCTGTAGTTTCAATTCTGAATCCTCCAGTTGAGAGCTGTAGAGGTTCTAAGCAGATCTCTTACCATCTCTGAATTTCTAGCACTGCCTCCAAGATGGGAGTTGGTACCTATTTGTGGGCTTGCTGTAGGGACTGGAAATTAACTGTTTGAGGAAGTTCCTAGCACAGTGCCTGCCACCTAAAAGATACTTGTTAGCAAACTTGATAAAATTTAAAAACCTGATTTTTTTTTTGTGGTACTGGGGATTGAACCCGGGGCATTCTACCTTTGAGCTACACCCCAGCCCTATTTTTTATTCTTTATTTTGAAACAGGGTCTCACTAAATTGCAGAGGGCCTCACAAAGTAGCTGAGGCTGGCCGTGAACATGGATCCTCCAGTCTCAGCCTCCCAAGTACTGGGATGACAAGCATGTGCCACCATGCCTGGCTAAAAACCTGATTTTAGAAATAAATAGAAAATGAGTACATGGCAAAATATCCTTTTCTCAAATGCATCAGGGGAGCTCAGGAGTCAGTCCAGTCATTCGAGGGATGCAAGGTTGGTTTAACATATACAAGTCAATACATGTAATTCATCTCATAAAGAGAATCAAGGGAAAAATCACATGATAATCTTAATAGATGCAGAAAAAGCATTTGACAAAACCCAACACCCATTCATGTTAAAAACACTGAGGAAATTAGGGTTGGAAGAAAATCACCACATCATAAAGACAATATATGATACCCAAAGCCAACATCATGCTAAATGGGGAAAAACAGAGAATTTCCTCCAAAATTAGGACCAAGGCAAGGATGCCCACTACCACGACTCCTATTCAATAATACTTGAATACTTAGCCAGAACAATAAAGCAAGAGAAGAAAATTAAAGGGATACAAATAGGGAAAGAAGAAGTAAAATTAATCTCTGTTTGTAGATGACATGATCTTATACTTAGAAGATCCAAAAAATGCAACAAGAAGACTTCTAGAGCTGATAAACTCAGCAAAATGGCCAGATACAAAATCAGTTTACAAAATCCAACAGCTTCTCCTATATCATAGATCCACTGAAAAAGAAATCCAGAAATCAATTCCATTTACAATAGTTTAAACAACACTTAGAAATAAATCTAACCAAGGAGGTAAACGACTTCTACAATGAAAATTATAAAACGCTGAAGGAAGAAATTGAAGACCTTAGAAGATGGAAAGATCTCCCATGTTCTTGGATAGGCAGAATAAATATTGTCAAAATGGCCATTCTACCAAAAGCAATCTACAGATTCAATGCAATTCCTATCAAAATACCAGTGTCATTCTTCACAGAACTAGAAAAAAAAGTCTTAAAATTCATGTGGAAGAATGAGAAACCCAGAATAGTCAAAGAAGTTCTGAGCAATAAGAACCATGCAGGAGGCATTACAATACCTGATTTCAAACGATACCTCAGAGCTATAGTAACAAAAACCACATGGTATTGGCACAAAGACAGACACATAGACTAATGGATTAGAATAGAAGATACAGAAACAAACTCTCACACTTATTGCCAGTTGATTTTTGGCAAAAGTGTCAAAAAGATATGCTGGAGAAAAGGTAGCCTTTTAAATAAATGGTGCTGGGAAAACTGGTTATCCATATATAGAAGAATGAAACTAGATCCCTATCTCTCACCCTGCACAAAAGTCAACTCAAGATTGATCAAAGATCTAAAAATCAGACCAGAAACTTTGCATTTACTAGAAGAAAACAGGACCAACTTGCCAACATATAGGCACTAGTAGAGACTTCCTCATTAAGACCTCCAAAGCTCAAGAAATAAAACCAAGAATCAACAAATGGGATGGCATTAAATGAAAAAGCTTCTGCACAGTGAAGAAAACAACCGAGTCTGAAGACAGAGCATACAGAATGGGAGAAAATCTTTGGCAGCTGCTCCTCTGAGCTGAATGAATTTATTTATCTTGAATATATAAAGGACTAAAAAAACACCCCCCCAAAAAAACAAATAACCCAGTAAAAAATGGGCAACTGAATACTTATCAAAAAGAAGAAATGCAAATGTCCAATAAATATATGAAAAAAGGTTCAACATCATTAGCAATCAGGGAAATGCAAGTAAAAACTACACTGAGATTCAATTCCTTCTAACGCCAGTTATAAACAATAAATGCTAGCGAGGATGTGGGGAAATAGGAACGCCTGTACACTGTTGGTGGGATTGTAAATTAGTACAACCATTATGAAGATAAGTATGGAAGTTCCTCAAAAGATTAGGAAAGAAACCACCATATGACTCAGCTATACCACTCCTCAGTAACTTTCTAAAAGAAAGTCAGAATATTACAGTGATATATGCATATTCATGTTTGTGGCAACACAATTCACAATAGCCAAATTATGGAACCAGCTGAGGTGTCCATCAACAGGTGAATGGATGAAGAAAATGTGGTATATATACACAATGGAATTTTACTTAGCCCTGAAGAACAAAATATGTCATTTGCAGGAAAATGAGTGGAACTAGAGAATATTATGTTAAGTGAGATCAGCCAGTCTCAGAAAGCTAAGGGTCATATGTTTTCTCTCATATGTGGAAGCTAGAGAGAAAATGGGAAACAAAAGGGACTTCAGATAAGTGAGGAGAGAGACAAGTAGAATAGTGGAAGGGGATGGGGAGGGAGGTGGAGGGGAAAGGAGGCTTGATGAGGGAAACAGTTCAAATAATGTTATGATCATATAAAAAGGTATCATTACAACCGGGCATGGTGGCGCACGCTTGTAATCCCAGTACTTGGGAGGCTGAGACAGGAGGATCAGGGTTCGTGGCCAGCCTCAGCTGCTTAGTGAGGCCCTCTGCAACTTAGCGAGACCGTTTCAAAATAAAGAATAAAAAATAGGGCTGGGGGTGTAGCTTGGAGGTAGAATGCCCCTGGGTTCAATCCCCAGTACTGCAAAAAAATAAATAAATAAATAAAAAAGGTATCATTACCAATCTCAATACCACATATAGGGAGGGCAGAGGGGAGAAGGAAGAACTGGGTGGGTTGCGAAGGGAAATACACCAAGCGCTGTGTGCATGCATGTTTGCATCACTTTGAACCTCATTATGATGTATAATTACATATGCACCAGTGAACGTATATAAAAAAAGGGAGACAGTAAGGTAGAGGAAGGAAATCAGTAGGAGGAAGTAGGGAAGGGAAAGGGGAGGTACTGGGGAATTACACTGAACAAATTATGTTATGTGCAAGTATGAATATATCACAATGCATTAGGAATAATTATAATGTACCAATAAAATTTATGTAAAAGAACATATGTAAAAATCTACAGCTAACATTTTAGTTAATGGTGAAACATTCAACATTTTCCCTAAAAGATCATTAATGAGTAAGGATGTCCTGTCTCACCACACACATGTCAAAAAAACAAAACAAAAAATCTAATTTTATAAGTGAATAATAAGTACACAGTAAGTTATCCTTTCCCCATATGTGTCGGGGAGGGGGGTCAGGAGTCAATCCTAAGCAGTTTGCAAAGTTGTAAGTAGCCTCAGTTTATATATTTAAAGTGATAAAGAACACAAATTACCACAGGTGCCCTGGGAGCCAGGCTTGATGTCCATGGTCTTTGAACATCATGAATAGTTTTATCTTCTAAAATTTATATTCTGATTTTACAAATGAGAAAACTAAAACTCTCAGAGAGACCAAGTTACATGTCTAAGGGAACCACTGGAGGGAGAATCTGGAGCCAGATTTGCCAGACCTCTGGACCTGATGTTTATCTCATTTGCCCTAGTAAGTAATATGCTACGGTATTTTTTATTTTCCTCAACTCTACAGAATTTGCATCTCTGAAATTCCTATTCCTTGTTAAGTTTAATTTTTGTGCCTGAACCACTGAAGACCGGGAAGAAAAAGGACAGAGACTGGGGAAGTAGCAAAAGGAAGGGTCCTCATTTCCTTATACCTTCAGGTGTTGATGCAAGAAAATCACTTGAAATTCACGTGGGTGAGCCTCTCCCCTCCAAGCAGCTCCAGGGTGGCTGAAGGTTCCTGTATGCCATCACTGGGAACAGTCAAGACATTGTGCGTTGCTATTGGGCACTTAAATATTAATTTAAACATGCTGAATTCTCAACAGATATGGAAATACTCAGGCTACTTTGAATAGCAAAAATCAGTCATTTCTAAACAGTTAACTAGGGGATGTAGAATTTGCTTCCAAAAGTTGTAGAAAAGTGGTCAGAAGGGAGTTGGGTATTGGCAGTTATGCCTGGAGTTTAACTACTCTCTGGGTCATAACTAAAGCCCTAAGCCCATGCTTCAATTGTTTTTTTTTTTTTTTTGCAGTAATAGGGATTGAACCTGGGGCATTCTACCTCTGAGCTACACCCCCAGCCCTATTTTTTATTCTTTATTTTTTTTTTTTTTTTGAGACAGGGTCTCACTAAGTTGTGGAGGACCTCACTAAGTAGCTGAGGCTGGCTGCGAACCTGCGATCCTCCAGTCTCAGCCTTCCAAGTACTGTGATTACAAGCGTACGCCACCATGCCCGGCTTTAATTTTTAATCTTCACTAGAAATAAAAAAGATCATCAGCAGGGTACTTAGAGAGCGCCCCCTAACGTCTATAGATGGTATTTCTTTTTCCATGCCTACAGTTCCATAATAGAGAAATGTAGGGGACCCTTGAGGATACAGAAGGAGCTAGACTAGAGATCTATCTTTACCTCTTGGCCACGTTTCCAAGTCTGATGTGTGTGTGTGTGTGTGTGTGTGTGTGTGTACACATTTATTTATTTATTTATTTTGCGGTACCGGGGATTGAACTCAGGGGCATTCTACCTCCAAGCTACATCTCCAGCCCTATTTTTTATTCTTTATTTTGAAACAGGGTCTCAGTAAGTTGAGGAGGGCCTCACTAAGTAGCTGAGGCTCTCCGCGAACCCGGATCCTCCAATCTTAACCTCCCAAGTACTGGGATTTCAAGCGTGCGCCACCATGCCTGGCTGTACATTTTTCTTAAGAGACCACATTGAATATTCAGAGAGATATTATAGATTGCATAAAGTTAACATGTGCATGGTATACACAGAACAAGTCACAAAGAGCCGAAAACCAGAGAAGAATGAGTTTAAATTTTGAAATATGTTCTTGACATTATAGATTATATGGTTTATTCTAGATTCAGGGGAGTCCAAGATTTCATATCCAGGGTGTTGAAGAGATTCTTGTTATGCTCTCGGGTAAAGAGTGCATACAATAACAGAGCTTAGAATTTAGTGAATTTTAGAAGTAAAGAGTTTTGATAGGAACAAGCAACTTAAATTCATTGGGACTTTGTATGTCAAATTTCTGTTTATAGGTTATCACAATAGAAACATATCTAGTAAAGTAAAATATTTTTCAGGTTTTACTTCAGGAAATCATTGAAGATTACTGGTATGGGATCCACATAAAAGACACTAGCCAGTCGGCTTCGTGGTGCCCGCCTGTAATCCCAGTACTTGGGAGGCTGAGACAGGAGGATCGCAGGTTCAAGGCCAGCCTCAGCAACATAGCAGGACTCTCAGAAACCTAGAGAGAACCTGTTTCAAAACAAAAAATAAAAGGGCTGGGGGTGTAGCTCAGAGGTAGAATGCTTTTGAGTTCAATCCCTAGTACCAAAAAAAAAAAAAAAGAAAAAAGAAAAAGGACACTTAGCCGATGATTCCAACTTGGTTCTCCAATTGAAAGCAAAACGACAACAATAACAGAAAACAAAACAACTAAACAAAAATGAAGCCAGGTGTGGTAGCACATGTCTGTAATCCCAGTATCCCAGTTCTTGGGAGGATGAGACAGGAAGATCGCAATTTCAAAGCCAGCCTCAGCAACTTAAGTGAGACCTTGTTTCCAAATAAAAGATGAAATAGGGCTAGGGGTATAGCTCAGAGGTAGAATGTCCCTGGGTTCAACCCCTAGCAACACACACACACACACACACACACACACACACACACACACACACGAAAGAAAATAAAAATGAAACCCTAAGAAAATTAACTTTATGTCTATCTCCTCTCTCTTTTTCTGAGTAATACCTATATTCTTTTTTTTTTTTTTGCGGTACCAGGGATTGAACCCAGGGGCATTCTACCTCCGGGCTACATCCCCAGCTCTATTTTTTATTCTTTATTTTGAAACAGGATCTCACTAAGTTGCAGAGGGCCTCACTAAGTAGCTGAGGCTGGCCACGAACCTGCGATCCTCCTGTCTCAGCGTCCCAAGTACTGGACCTATATTCTTAAATACACTCTTTCTGTTTATACTTCATTTCTTGCTTCTTTATTATTATCATCCCTTTTTCGATACTGAAAGAATTATGGAAAAGGAGAAAACTTTTTAAAAAGAAAGGAAGGAAGGAAAGACAGAAAGGAGGGAGGGAGGAAGAAGGGAGGGAAGGAAAGATACAGGATGCCTCAGAAGAAAGGAACTTACATTTTTAAAGCTACTTCTGGGCTGTCAATTTTCAAATGAGGAATCAGGCACTGGCCTCGCACTGCAGGCTCAGGCAGATCGATGGGGAGGGTGCCAACGGCCCTTTCTAGTGCAGCAGACATCAGCTGATACATCACTCACAGCACGTGGACCGAAATATGAGACAAGCTGGGCATGCATTCAGACGTTTTATTTGTGGCTTTTAGAGACATTCATATTTCCTGTAAACCCATTCACATCCCAGCATTGTATTGAGGGAGAGATGCAGTGACACCGTAAGGCCTTGAGATAGCAAAAGCTGCTCAGAATGGACCTGACAACTGCCGCGGGCTCGGGATGCCAGCATCTTTAATTTATGACGTCTTTGCATGGGTTTGGCCTGATGTCCTCATCTGAGAAAACATGGCCGCAGATTAACAGTGGGCATGAGTTAATTTTCCTGTCTAGTGTCTGAAGGCTAACATGCTCTCTCTTTCCTTTCTAATGTCCAGCCAGGTGTTAGCATGTGCGGGGTAATGGACGCTCAGCTTACATGTAATGAGTACAGTGATTTGGTTTCACATTGTAACCACCGGTGTGGTATTTGGGAAGCTTTGTGCACTTATCCATGCATGAAGAATGTTTATTTGCATGGAGGATACCCTATGTCTGTCAAGCTCTGGGATGTGGAAGACAAACTATGCCTTCAAATTCCTTGATTTGGGGTGCATGGCAAGCAAAACTTCTATAGGTTTAGACTACTTATCAATCCCAAGCTGGCATTCATAAAATTTGCGAGTCTCAGTTTAAAGTTGCCTCTTTAGAGAAGCAGTCTCTAGCACCATGGCTAGAGCAGGTCCCTCCCCACCCGCCACTGCCCGGCAGTCTCATCCTGTATCTTTATAGGACTTCCTTGGAATCATTCCATTATCTGCCTTGGTCATGTCTGTAAGAGGGAGTGTGGGAGGGGACTCTGCCTGGATTTCATCAGTATATAGGAACCGACTACAAAAGTACCCAGATTACAGGAGATGCAGAATAAATATCTGAGCATCTTAGAAAGAGGCCGGCATCCGGAAGCAGAGTAAGGATGGAGTAGAAGAGAAAGAGACCACAGATGAGCTTGAATACTTCCCAGTCGCACAGGTCACTGTCCTCCACTGTCTGACATCCAGGGAGTTACTGTGGGCAGAAGCCAATGAGGTGCCAGGGGAAGTGCCAATGCCAAACTCAGTCCAGCGCTTTTTTCAAGACACCCTTAAAATCACAGCACTTACAATCTAGTAGGAGTCTTTTGAGATGTTGTTGAATCCCCAACATTGTATGGATGGGAAACACAGATAAATTGTGACTAAGTTCAAAAGCCAGTTAGTTGCAGAGTTGAAAGGAGCAGCTCATTTTCCCAGTGTCAATGAGTTCACAGCACATCTCCTTACTGTCTTTCTCCTAATTTCTTCTCTATTAGTTAAGACTGTTGATGTAAGGGATGTCACCAAAGTCACCATAAGAGCACGTGGCCACCCTGTATCCACACCACTAACCTGGTGTCCAAGGACGCACTATACATCAGTGAGTTAGAGGGGGACGTTGGGTCGCCTCTGTCATGGACATAGTGTCTTAAAGTGATGATACTTTACCTGTTATTTCTAAAGATAATGGATATCACCACAAGAAAAACAAAACAGAACAAAAAACTGGTCCCACAGCTCCTTTCCTCCAGAGGACAAAGATCACTCAACAAAGAAGTGTCTGCTGATGGACGTCAAGGCCACAATGGCCTTTGGGACAAGGGTGTTCATAAAGGATCCATCTATTCAGATACTCAAGGTCTCATGCTATGTACAATACGGTTGAGTGCACAATACTATGTAGATTAGACCCATCATCAATTAGATCATCAATATCCCCATTTGTCCCTGTTCCCTGGGACACGAGGTATTTTTAAATGCTTCATGTTGGGCACCTGGGATTCCAGTGAAGTACAGTGGTCTGTCCTGCCATCCCTGTGGAGACCAGTACTCAGTATCAGTTCCAAAAGCAGGTAGGAACGACAGTGATGTGTCCCAAGCTGGATGTTCTCAGGGGACTGATGAAGAGGAGGGACAGCTATATAAGCAGTTAACAGAGAGTCTAAATACAAACTGTAGGGATAGAAAAATAACACGCAACAGGGGAACATTAAAAACGAAGCAGAAAGAGGAAAAGGATTAGCAAAAAGAAAGAAAACGAAAAGTCCTGCTGCCCCTAAATATCCAAGGTGAGGTGCTCCAGGATCCCAGCAGTTATATTATGTATAGTAATCATATGTAATATTATTCTGGGTCCTATACTACTTCTCTTTGTAAATTGCTTGCTGAGTCCTCACGGCAACACTAATTGGCAGGTACTATTAGCACTCACATTTTTCAGATGAGGAAAGGGAGGCAAATAGAAGTTGAATAACTTATTCGAGGTCACCCCCATATAAAAGACACAGCTGTGTTTAGAACCCAGTTACAACTGACCCAGGGATATTTCCATTCCTCTCGGTTGCTGAAATGCCACTCGGTTGATGAGGCAATTTCATGTCTGCCTCTTGCCCGTGTTCCTGGTAATTAGCAATCATTACGTGACATCTGACATGCAGAATTGAAACATAATCTTAAGACGCCTTGGGACACGGAAGCAGCATATGTATGGCTCAGGGACAGAGTCGCTGAATTTCCACTACTTTCTGTATTTAGGCTTTTGCTGAGATTGGAGGTCTTCGAATAAGTAAATAAAGTCTTCTGTAGTAATTGCATGGAGCAGGTGTCATGGAAGAGTAAACTCCCGGGCTTCGGACAGTGCACCATTTCACTTGCAGCGATTTGTGCCAGCCCCTCCAGCGCAAGAAGAAAATAGCTTATGTCCAGGCAGGATTGCAGACCAAGGGGACTCTTGTCGGGATACCGGAAAGCAGAGGTCTCCACCGCTGGAGAGAAGTCTGGGGCTTCGGGTCGGGCTCTGAGGGTCCAAGCAAAGGTGACACTTCCATCATTGCTGAAGGTGGTGGCTGACAGCTGGGGCATGTCTACACAAAGATCATGCTTGGACACAGCCAACACCTGTGAGCCACGCTCTGCAACCTGCGTGTCCTGGCACCTCCACCCCAGTGCAAGGCAGGGGGAGCTCTTCCTTCTACTCACAGCCCAAACGAGACACATTGATAATTGGCTTAAAGGAACCCATTCCTTACCAAGGACTCTTGGCTTCCCCTTCTGTACAGCGCCACCTCAGTGGCACCTGATGTAGAGCAAGGCAAGGGTCCTGTGAAATTCTGCTGTGACAGGTGGAGGTGGATGGAGGGAGTGGGCCAGGCTGCTGGGTGGGCAGGAGAGAGCACTCTGCATCTGCTGGGATCTGCGGGCTGCAGGAGCCACACTTGCACCCCAGGGAGCCCCGTGGGAGCTGTTCTTTCCACCTTCAATACGGTCCGCACCGCAGACACCCACGTGCGGGGCAGCAGCGAGGAAGGTCGTGGAGCTGTCTTGTGTCTCTGAGTGTGTGGCACCGTGGCTGCGTTGGTTCGGTGAATTTGCTGTGTTCTGTGTTTTCCCACATGGCTGAAGGGCAATTCTTTGTCAAGTGTTACTGCCTTGCTAAAGAATCAGCAATTCACACATATAATAAGGCTCACAATGAAAAGCACAGTCACATTATTTTTCTCTTTTATTTTCCTGCCTGAATGCCTCTACGTGTGAAAATCTCCATCTTTTTGCATAGGCGTATGCATGCATGTGTTTGAAACCGTGTTTCCTTAGGCAGATGGCTGTGTAAGCATGATGTGGTCACTCTGCCATGGTTGTGAGCAGGCCCCTAGCACATGCTGACCTATGGCCAAGGGGCCCTGGCTTCTCCCCGCCTTCCTCCTAGTGGCCAGGCACAGATTTCTGCCCCCAGACTGGCAGGCTGGCAGACTGCTCAGGTTAGCTGGTTCAAGAAAGGGGACAACTTTGTTCATGCCAGGAGATCACTTAAGATGCACCTAGAGTGGTACTTTTCTTAGACAGGACACCTTTGGGTATCCTTTGGCACTGGGGATTGAACCCAGGGGCATTCTACCTCTAAGCTACATCCCCAGCCCTATTTTATTTTTATTTTTTGAAACAGGTTCTGGCTAGGTTGATGAGAGTCTCACTACTTGCTGAGACTGTCCTCAAACCTGCGATCCTCTTGTCTCAGCCTCCCAGGTACAGGGATTACAAGTGTGTACCTCCACGCTTGGCTCCTATTCATTTATAAATTTACCCAACAAATATTTGTCAAGTGCTGGTAGGTGCCAGGTACTGGGTTAGGTGTGGGACTCCATAGTAATCAGGACAGAGAAGGTTCCTGCCCCCAAGGAGTTATAGAGGTGGGTAAGTAGATAGGTCATTATAACAAAACAGCGTGGTCAATGCTATTGTGGCATGGATGGGGAAACAGCTACCATGGCGCTCACAGGGATGAGTTATACAAACTGTTTCCCTAGAGCTGAGCCCTTGGTGTGGTTGGTCTTTGCTAGATGAGGGGGTGGGAGGGCTCCAGCATGCTCAGCAGTTTTGCAGGATGGCTTTGAAGGAGGCAGGGCTGTAGTGAAGTCTTCCCAGTAGGCTCTCTCCTACAGATAAGCATCAAGTATGCAGGGATTATCAAGGCTGTAGTTAGTGACCCTACTACACACAGTATTGGGCCTTAGCTTTGGTCATCTGAAAAATATAGCAGAATAATTACAAAAAATGTTTTGAGAACTATTGGAAAAATTGCAGTAAAGCTTTCTTAAAATAAATATAACATAATGTAAAATAAAAAAGAGAGGACAAAAATTCAATTGAAATAGTTCCTTTTCTCAGAATGCGTCTGTAAAATGTTTCTGAGTTTGGGGTTGGTAATTTAGACGAAGTGGTTGAGGTCTGGCGTTCCTCGGTGAGTTTCCTGTGGTCCCAGCAGTTTGCAATTCTCTGGGAGTCAGAGGCCAAATCCTGGAAAGATTGTTTCTTGGTCGGATGAAGTTTCTTATCTTCGATAAGAATCCAATCCAATCCAAAGTCCAGCCAGCAGACTGAAATGAGAGGCGGTCTGGGTGGGCTCTGACCCTGGCTGGCATGTGTGATGGTGAGTCTGGATTGTCAGCTTGACTGGATCATGAAACGCCTACGATTCTGTGACTTTGGGTGTGTTGATGCGATGGTTTATGTGATGGCAGATTGAAGGGGAAGTCCTGCCCTGAATGTAGGCGGCATGATAGGCACAGGACCTGGATAAATAAGGGGAAGCCACGTGAAGGCTCGCCTGGTTCTTCCTGAAGCAAGCGCGTCTGCTCTCATCTGAGATACTGGCCTTCAGCTCTTCGAACTGGACCTTCACTATCATTTCTTGGAGAGTTTCCTGGCTTTTCCATCTTGGACTGGGACTGAATTAGTGGTCACTCCAATTCTGAGACTCCAGCTCTTAGACCACTCAACCAGCTACTGGCTCCTCCGGCTCTCCACGTGGAGTCGGAAACCTGGGACTACACAGCTTTGGTCTGTAAGCTGATTTGATAAATCCCCTTTTTCAATATATGTGTCCTGTGAGTTCTGTTACCCTAGTGAAACCTGACCAATACAGCATGTCATCGAACCCCTGGGCCTCTGATTCCCTCTCTGTTAAATCAGAGATCTGCACCATAAAATTTCCAGTGTCCCGTCAGCTGAGATATGGAATCCATGAGATTCAGGTGAGCGAAACCATGACAATGACATCAACTCATAAGAAGACTTGGACGGGTGCTGAGCGCCTGTCCCTGGGCCTCCAGCAGGCACCCGTGGGAGCCTCACCAGATCAGAAGCAGCATCTTCTACTTCCACAACTGGGCTGCAAGCCAGGTCCATGGGTCCCATCTTCCTGTGGCGCACACAAGAAGATGCTGCGAAGGTGCCCAAGTGCAGAGAAGCCAAGGAGCCCACGCCAAGGGCCTCTACTTGCATGTGCACTTGATCTTGGCACCACGTGAGGTCTCCTCTCCCAACCCTCTCCTCATAGCAGCAAGACTCACCTTCACCCACAGTCTCACTGGTGGGGTGAAAAGCAACTCCTGGGAACCACACACAGGGGTCATTCCAAGATGTGCTCGGGGAGGCTTCCTACAGACAGAATCGGGCAGCCAACCCTCACCTCAGGGCCTATGGTATCTCCCCGTCCCACAGATATTATGGCTAAGCATGAGGCGGGTGACATGGATGGGGAATTTTGTCCCCTGTCAGGGTGTTCTGAAATCAGATATATTGTAGAAAGTGGGCAATGGGAATGATAATAATTTTCACTCAATTTTTGTTGAATGGCTCAGCCTCTTTTCTTTCCTGACTATTCTTGGTAAGTGCACTGCTCTTGGGGGAGAGTCTGGTGAGAGAAAATGGAGAGAAAGGCCTAAAAATGCTGAATGCTGAAAAGGCTTCCCCCAGTGTGTAATGTAAGCAATTATGATGAGCTCGTCTCAATATGTATTTCTAGGGTATATGATTAGTTGGAGAGAAAGAAACTTTGAACCATTGAAAACAGCTCACCCTTTTAAAGATAACAAACATTTTCAGGGACTGCCAAATTTTTACATTTTTAATATTGGATGAAATCAGCAGATAAAAATTCTATGGGGTTCTTTCAGATTTGGTGTGCATTATTTAACAAGGTAGTTAAAATCTATTTTATTAAATCACATCATGAAATTTTTATTCAAGTACAGTCAATACTTGTATTTCATAGTATACACTGTTTAATATTTTCTATCTTCTATTAGCAAAAAATTAAAATTGTATGCTGGCTGCTGAATCAGAATATTTTATATCTCTATCTATACCTATATATGATTTTCATTTTCTTTAAATATGTAGACAAAGTTTGGTCAGGAATGGAGTTCCTTCTGAATTATTCCACGTGATTACTAGTTAATTATTCACAGATGACAAACGCCAGAGTGTATTCCATACATGCATCCAGACCATTTACCAAAGAACTCTAGGCCGCCCTGGCTTCATCAATAACACATCATTTCAGCTACATGTAATATTCATTTATTGCAAATTAAATAGAAGAATTGACAAACTTATTCTTGATATTAAAACTTTGTGAGCTGGGCGTGGTGGCGCATGCTTATAATCCCAGTACTTTGGGAGGCGGAGACTGGAGGATCCGGGTTCGCGGCCAGCCTCAGTTCTCTCTCTCTCTCTCTCTCTCTACTTAGTGAGGCCCTCCGCAACTTCGTGAGACCCTGTTTCAAAATAAAGTATAAAAAATAGGGCCGGGGGTGTAGCACAGAGGTAGAACGCCCCTGGGTTCAATCCCCGGTACCGCAAAAAAAAAAAAAAAACCTTTGTGAAATGGTTAAGTTAGCATTATAATCTGTCATTTTTGATCCTGACTGGTTTTAATAACCCATCCTGAAAGGGGGATATCTATTTTTTAGTGTTACTTATAATGTTCTTTAGAAGGCATAGTAGCACATTTATTTATATTAAAATAAATGTACTTGGTCCGAATTTGTTGATTGGTTTAATGATTAAGATAGTTTGTTAATTTACTTTTTTAATAAGCTGAATGGTGCACCAGCTTCTGTTTTGGTAAGATATATAACTGAATTTAAAATACACAATGAAAATATTTTATCAAGAGATATTTTATTGGCAAAGGTGTATTGAAAAGAACAATATTTCCTATTTTCCCAAATTGTTTTGAGTCTATTAAAATAGATAATGGGTTTCTAAGGTTATAAAATAAAGGTCTAATTAATAGTTGTTAGATCTTCATAAAGCCTTTTTGGTTTACTTTTCAGAAATTGAAAAAATGCATTACCATATTGGTAATTCCATACTAAGATGCAAAAAAACCCCTCTTGTTTCTTTCTTCATTTCTGAGATTTTTGAAAAATAAAGAATAGTTTTTGATACTAGATCACTAAGTGTTTTTTGGCATATAACTTCCAATAAGTTAAAAAAGGAATGATATTGCTGGAAGAACACTTTTTTTTCCATTATAATCTACTTAAGTGAACAAAGTTCTTTAGTGCTCACATTAATAACAATTAAGAATAGGAAAATAACTCACATGGAACCCTGTCTCATTCCACCAGCAAGTAGTGTTCATTCAGCACATCTCACTGAGGGGTCATCTCCACTACCATTTCACTTTTTAACAAGTACTCAGCAAAATTTATAACATATTTTTGTTGTTTTTATTGTCTACTACTAATCATTTTAATGTTAACGCAACTAGGAAAACATATGAACACTTAGGACCTTGAATCTCTAAAAAATTTTGTACATGTTTTTGTAACAGAGATATAGCCTTGATAACCAATAAAAGATTTCAAACATAAAAATATATTATCTTAGGGACTGGGGAAAGCAGAATAGACCAGTAGAAGAATAAGGTATAGCATAAACTTCCCATTAGTAAAGGAGAGTTTATTCATGCATTTATTTATTTATTTATTTATTTATTTATTTATTTATTTTTTGCAGTACTGGGGATTGAACCCAGGGGCGTTCTACCTCTGCGCTACACCCCCAGCCTCACTAAGTAGAGAGAGAGAGAGACAGGGGGAGAGAGAGAGAGAGACAGAGAGAGAGAGAGCTGAGGCTGGCCTCGAACCCGGATCCTCCGGTCTCCGCCTCCCAAAGTACTGGAATTGCACTACCACGCCCGGCCTTATTCATGCATTTATAGAGGAAGGGGGCAGGGAGGGAAGAGTGGAGAAGAGGGGAGGTACTAGGGAATGAAATTGACCAAATTGTTTGTGTATGTGCAAATATGTAACAATGAATCCCACTATTATGTATAAACCTAATGCATCAATACAAAACATAAAAAATAAAATAAAATGAAAGTTGTGTTGATTCTACTTCCATCATTTAAAAGAGTACTATGTCAAGTTTAAAGTCCATATTTGTAGTATTCTGGGAGTTTTACTTTTTGCAGCTGCTCGGACCTAGGGAACATTTTCTAAACCAACATAAACACGAGTAGGGAGGCACACAGCTTCCATCGTGGTGCATGGGGTGCGTGGGGTGCGTAAGGACAGTCCAAGACCACTGCTCTGACCATCCAGTGGGGAGCTTCCATTCACTCGCGATTTTGCCCCAGGGATTTTGCCAGGCTGCTGTTTCAGCTCGACACTGCCATAAGTCACAGGGAAAAAGATCGCTTACTGCTAGTTTCACTTGGATTTCTCTATGCACTCTTTTTCCTTCAACCATTATCCCAGGCGAATAACACCTGCTGCGTAGGGCTGGCGGCCAGCCGCGGCCTGTCTGTGTGGCTGAATCCCCCTGATTTTCTGTTTCCCACTCAGATCCTTTATTCTTGTGGTCAGAACCATCTGAACTACAGGAACCAGACCAGAGTCCTCAAGACCACATCCTTGCTTTAACTCACACAAACAACCGTACTGTAGACTCCTCTAGAATCGACGCACAGTGCGGCCTCTACTTTACTACCCCTGTAACCACTGGGTAGATCATTCCATCTCCTAGAAACCTAATATTCTCATCCTTAAAATGAGACTTTACAAAACACCTTTCACCGATCCCTTGGAGGGTTGGAGCTGAAAGAGGGAAAGAAAGCTCTTTGAAAACTCGGGTGCAATTTTAAACATGAAAATCCCCAGGCTTCTCTTCAATTGCGCAGCATGCTGAAGTGAGTTCAGTAGCATTTCTTCCTAGTAGAGCTGCATCTTTAAAAATAAACAAAATGAAAAAAGGACCACACATTCAGCAAGGGTAAAATACCAAGGACAACATGGTGTGAGAGTTTTGGAGGGAGGGAGGGGCAGGTGGAAGAGATACTGGGTCGAAGCCCAACTTCTTGGTCGTAATTTGCTGAAAGCCTTTGTCTGGCATGTTCTTTTGTGCTCTTGTGCTCATGACAAAGAAATATAACCTGTGGCCAGTTGCACTTTTGTTCCACTGGTAACTAGGTTAATGTGACCTGACAGGTCTGGTAAGACAGCACGGGAAGAAACAATAGTGCACTTTTGTGTGACTGGATATAATACAGGTAAACTGGGTAGAATATAAAGATTTGCCAGAAGTGAGACTATTTCAATAGAAGAGATCCTGCAAGACAGTATTTTATGAGCATTCTTTTTGATATACCTAAGTGGATACATTCCCAACTGTCTTAAAAAAATCCCAGAATACTAGTACATTACTTTTATCAAACCAAGCTTTTACACATTGTACTGATTTATAATAAGCTCTAATGCAATGAATGTTGTTTATAAAGGAGTATTGAGCTCCAACTTTGTGCAAAGAGCTTTATGAATATTAATATTTACAAATATTAATTTTTAAAATAAAATATGTCAATTTTAAATATATGATGTGGCGTCATTATTCCTACTTTGCTGTTGCAGAGCGGTGTGTCATGGACACCCAGTGACTAGTTCAAGGTCACGGCTTGGTTCAGCACTGGGGCCTTGGGAATCACCTCCCCTACCCGGGTCTTCTGCCCTCAGAGCTCTTTTGTTGTTGCTGCTGCATTTACTCCCCTCACTAGGGCTGATATTCAAATGAATCTGAAGTGTAGGATAGAGCTACTTTTACAGGCAGGCCTATTTCTGAATTTTTTCCTCACAGAAACCTGTGTCCATATGAGAACCCCCAGCATCTCCTTTCCTCCAATGTGTGCTCCAGGAGGTGCTGAGGGGCGCACTGATCCCTCCTCCCAGAAGGGAAGGTTGTGAGAAACTGTTGAGTGCTTCGGACACATGGATTTCATTCTCTGGGGTAGCAGAGGAGGGCATCCCCTAGAGACATGAAGTTCTAGAAGTTTCTTGTTGGCTTTCTACAAACTAGAGATTCTTTGGGAGGGAGAAGAAATACCTTTATGAGGTTGCAAATGCTCCCTGGGAGGGATACAGTTCAGGTGCAAAGACCTGGTGTTCTTGCATCCATGTGATATAGAACGGTTGTGATTTGGGAGTGAGGGTGGGAAGCGAGGAGCAAAGAGATTATGGGAAAGTGGGTCAGACGAATTCCTACTTTGAGCTTGTCCTCTCCCCTGGCAGACTCCTGTGACCCCGGATGGCTACCTGTGGGCCTCTCCATACCCAGGAGCCTGGATTAGGAGCGATCCCTCAGAGGCCCCTGGGTAGCATCATGTCTCAGTGCAAACAACCTTCACCATTTGGAATTGGTCTTTCCTCTCCCTCCCTTTCTCATGTTTCACCTGGACCAACTTAGACCTGTCAGTCAGCCTGGGCAGTCCTCAGTCTCATGGTTGGGTCCTGCAAAGAGGTCGCTAAGTTTGGGAGCAGTGCCTATCAAAACGACAATTCTGGTGCTCATACCCCCGAGGGTCACTGAGGCAGCATTTGGCTGAGCTGAATTCATGAGGAAGTTGAGCTGGGCTGAACTGCTTGCTGGGTACCCACGAAAGGGATTCCCTTTGACCTTTTACATGGATGAGGTCCAAGAATGTGACCTCACCTGAGTTTGCTATACATGAAAACTAAGTGTGATAGTCAATGTAGGTTGTCACCTTGACCTGATCATGACACACCCAAGATTATGTGATTTTGGGTGTGTAACAGCAGATTAAACAGAAAGCCCTGCCCTGAATGTAGGCAGCAGGATTCTGATAGGTGCGGACTTAGATAAAAGAGGGAGAAGCCGCGTAGAGAGTGTGGGACTCTTTCCGAGGAAAACGCATCTGCTCTCGCCTGAGATCGTCGGCCGCTGGCTTCGCCTTTCTCTGAAGAGCTTCTTGATCTTCTCGGCCTCCAGCTCTTGGAACTGAAACTTCACCATCGTTTCTCCGAAGAGCTTCCTGATCTTCACGTCTTGGACTGGGACTGAATTAGTGGTTGCTTCTATCCTAAGACTCCAGCTCTTAGACCGTTCGACGAGCTACTGGTTCCTCTGACTCTCCATGTGCAGTCAGAACCTGGGACTACATTGCTTCAAACTGTAAGCCCATCTGATAAATCCCTTTTTCAAATATACTCATTCTGTGTATTCTGTTAATCTAGAGAACCCTGTCCAATACACTAAGCATCATAAATTAATGTGTTCCTAAAATGACTGGTAAGGCAAATGATGCCTTTCTCAAAGTGTTACCTTAGTGTATCTATTAACATATATCTTAATAAGTGATACCTTAGTATATCTATTAACGTATATCTTAATATGTGATACCTTAGTATATCTATTAACGGATATCTTAATATGTGATACCTTAGTGTATCTATTAACCTAAGTTGCGCTAGTCTATATGTAGAAAATAAGCATAAAGTATCAGACAGCATATTTTGTGGATATTAAATATTAGAATAAATAGTATCTTATCAATGAAAGGATATTAAATATTAGAATAAATAATACCTTAATCCCAAATAGGAACACTAGTATATCTACCAAATGTAGGTTGCTGGTGACTGCTTGGTTGAGAAACGCCTGCTTATTCTTGCCTTGTGTTTGATGTCATTATTACAGGAGTATAAGGCTGTCTTTGCACATCTACAGATGGAACTTGTCTGAAGCTGCACCAGGTCAGGGTGACCGTGTGTCCAGCAGAGATGACACAGCCGCCAATGAGGGAGTGGCAGAGTAAATACAACACATCCCCTTACACATCCACCTGGGGAGATGGAAGCTTTGTTTCAAATGGAATAGGCAATGATTCTGTTTTCTTACAAACTCAGGCAGAGAATCACATTGAACTTTATATACAGCATGCCAGGCAGAAGGCACACTACAAACATCTAGGTTTTCTTACGATCATTTGGACAGGAAGGAAAATGGTGCACGTAGAGGCAACAGGAAAGTTTTTAATGGCAGGTTCAGATGGAAATGGAGAGGGAAAAGAAGGTAGAAAAATAAATGATTGATTTTTTTTTTTCTGGTACTTGGAACTGAACCCAGAGGCATTCTACCTCTGAGCTAAACCCCAGACCTATTTTTTATTTTGAAACACGGTCTCACTAAGTTGTGGAGTGCCTTGCTACATTGCTGAGGCTGGCTGCAAACCTGCTATCCTCCTGTCTCAGCCTCCCAAGTACTGGGATTACAGGTGTATGCCACAATGCCCAGCTATGTTTTTAAAGGATTAGTAAATTGTAAAGTGCTATATAAATATTATACATCTTGCATGTGTCTATGTGGAGCAATGCTGCTTAAACTGGCCTAGGCAAATTAGCAATATGCATTTGATTAAATTGACTAATATACATTTTAAGGAAAGCGGGATGGGTGCCATGGCCATCTTGTTTATCTTAAGAAATGTAAGCACCCAAGAGGATTTAAAGAGGCAGGACTTGTTTATTCTCAGGGCTATAGCCAAATTCCTAATGGAAATTGTACTTTCAGAGTTAGGCTATGGCAGCTGATTGCTGTAGACTTTTTTTTTTTTTAAGTCATGTTTCTTTCAGAAACAGAAGGAAGGTCAATCTCACTTTCTAAAAGAGAAAGAAAGGTGACTCTCGTCATAATGTAATGTAGCGGGTCCCCAGGTGGAATCGTGAGGAAAAGGCAGACAAGGTCCTATAATGTCGCAGCTGAAAGGAAGCCGACGCCAAGGAGCTTCTCAGAAGAACAATGACTCATTACGCCCCGGCTCCTGGCAGATGCGCCTCCCACCAACTGGCCTCCCTCCAAAACAAGGAGGAAAAACCAAGAGGGCAGAGCGGGAGGGAGGACGAGAGCCCGGCCTGATGGGCCTTTCTAGTAGGCCCAGGGCAATCAGAAAAATGCTGGGGAATCACAAAATCAAAAACAAGCATCAGCTGTGGGAGAGGTAGAAATGTGAATAAGTACGCACGCAAATTGGACGGGTAGTGAGGGTGTGCAATCACCCAGCGCTGTGTGTGCAGCCCGAGGCACTCCGTCTATAATCATCTGGGTGCCATTAGCTGTGTGGGAGCAGCTATTGAGGGGCGCAGGAGAGACATCACCTGTAGTTAAGCCTCCTCCCTCTGATGATAAGACGAGATCTCCCAGAGTATTAAATCTACTCCAAACCCAACTTTTTTATGCAAAAGGGTTAGAAGTGTACCTTTGGAGAAATAAAAAAGCTGGATTTTCATTATTTACGATGCACATTAACCTAATCCTTGCCATTAATTAGGAAAATAGATGATAGGAGATTTGGCTCCAATAAACACATACGGAAACGTGCCATATCATTTCGTTTAATCATCACAGTAACCTCTTGGGGCTGGTGTCGTCAGTTCTGATAGACTTGGTCAAGGTCACTCAAGTAGAGCTGAGATTAGAGCATCAATATTTTGGTCGTGGGGTCTGCTCTTCCCATTATATGGGAAGTCATCAACGCAGGGTGGCTTTGCCCTCCAGGGAACACTTGACAATGTCTGGAGATATTTTTCACTGTCACAACAAGGGGTTGCCATTGATACCCAGTGGCTACAGGCCAGGGATGCTGCTGAGCATCCTACAGTGTGAAGGAGACCCCACCCCGCAAGAATAATCCTGCCCTGTTTGTCAGTGATGCCAGACCCCAAGGCTGAGATGCGTGGCCTTCCTCCACAGCTGTACTGTGTGGGCTCCATCTCCAGACAAATCAAATTGTTGGGGAAAGAGGCAGCCTTCGACAGAGTCCTCGCCAGGGGTCTCAGAGTTGCTGGAAATGAATGAGAAAAATCCTAGTTCTACCCCGAAGACATGGAGGGAGGGAAGAGGTGAGCTACTAAAAATTTATAACATATCTGTCATAAACGCATCCTGAGTTTGCTGGGCTCTAAATTGCCCTTTCAAAGCCCAAGAGATATTTCCACTGCCACCCGAAGCTCTTGATAGCTCCCTAACATCATTTGGTACCGAAGTCAGGAAGTAGAACGGCCCTGACTTTTCCACGGGTTCTTTATTTGTCTTCCAGAATATTAAAGACCAGCACCTTGCAGAATATAAATAAGAGGTTAATGTGATAAGAAGCTGAACTGATAGCGTCCCTAGAAAATTTAAGACTAAAATGTCAGTTGAAAGACAAAGAGAAGGATGGGATGGCTTTTGAGAAATCTCATTGGTAAAGGCATAGAGGATTTTCCTAACAAAATGTTCTGAACTAAAAGCATCCCAGAAGAATTCTGAATTTAAACCAGCTAAACGGCCTCAGGGGCTCTGGGGGGTCAGTCAAACAAAGACAGAGCAGGCCTGTCTGCAACATAAAGTCAATGGAACCTGCAGGGAAAACCATGTAAAAGACAGGAAGGGCGGGACAGAACCGTGCTGGGAGGAGAGGAGAGCGCTCCATTCCCAGAGGACCACAGGGCTGAGCCCTCCAGATCCAACTTAAAAGCCAGCACAAATCCATCTCGGTTTTGGAGTTTGGTTAGAAGCCTTGCATAATAGTTCACATCTTTGCTAATTGTACTGATTTGGGAGTTACAGATAGTCCCTAGGGCCTGGGGACCCCCTGTGTCTCCTCACAGCAACACGGGCTGATCCTGCTGGTGTAGGTTTGTTACAGTGGACAGGCTAGATAGAGACAAGCTAAGGGGAGGAAAAAGGACACTCGGGCTCCATCCACCCCTGGGTGCCAACCAACTGGCCATTACCCCGCCCAGGGAGCGCCTGGGATGGCCTTCCTAATTGGACAGCTCCCTCTTCATTCAGGAAAAATGGATACAATTGACTCCAAGACTGTAGAGCAAGCCAGAGTATGTATGGCCCACTAGCACTCTGGGATCATTGTAATATCATTCACATTGTGGTTTTGCCCCACCCCGCCCCCACCCCAAAAGGTTTCGCCTAGGTGGTGATGGGAAAAATTGCAACAGGATGGAATTGGCGCAGGCGCACTAGACGTTGGCGGGGAAACTGATGTCACCATCCCAAATGACTAATTCATTAGGAGGGAGGATCCCAGAGAGGCCAAAGGCAAATGACGCAGAAATCAGGGAGCCACCCAGGTCCCCTCCACACCCCAGTAAGGTGCTCTCACTTCTCTGACAGGCCTTCCTTCTCCTTCTTGGGCAGGCCCGCTGGGCATCCTCTGGAATGTGCTCTCCTCTCCTCTCGCTAAACCCAAGGTATTTTCTTACTGTCTGTGTCTCCCCACTGAAATCCTTCATCCCAGAGGACAAGAACAGAGGAAGCTCAGCCTGTGACAGGTTCTGCTTCAGTGAATCCTAGGGGCTTCGGGGCCCTGGGAAGGCCAAGTCACTCAGCCAGTGACTCCGCATCCCCTCTGCACCTCTTCCTGGCCTGTTGTTTTGAGTCTTTGAGAAGAGGGTCTCATGGCTAGAAAAGCTGCTCCCATGGAGTAAGGATCTTTCAGGGAAGTGGACGAAAGCCATCCCTGCCTGGTGAGGTCTGCTAAGCAGAGCAGCCAGGCCCTCTCCAGCTGCGGGCCAGAGCCAATGCTTTCTGCCTCTGATTGCAGAACCTATAGCAACAATATAAAGTAGTTGAGTGAGATCATGCAGCTATGCGAATCGGTTGTATTTTCATCCCGACTTTAATAAACACACATGTGCCGAGCTAGCTCTGAATTATTTAAAATTACAGCATTCGGAAGAGAGACCTTCTCGAAGTCTGTCAGAAGGATTTTTAATCATCTTTAAGTAAACTTCAATTTCTCTGAAATTGGAGGAGAATTATTTCTCCACTTCAAAATTCAGGACGGATTCATTGAAGGGGCCGTCTATCTGCTACGATAAGTAAAAACATGAAATGGTTAGTCCAAAAATACACCATGAAATGAGTGTAAAGTCCTTACTCTTGACGGCCGGATTTAAGACACCATTACTTACTGTCTGTAAAAAGATTTACTTTAGTGATGATAACAAATGACCTTTATTCAAAGCCACTTCTCAATATGATTTAGACATCCTGGGCTTAATCTTGAGGATGAGTCATTTGGTCTCTTCTGCCCTCCTAGATGAGAACAATAAGGTGCTGAACAGAGTACCAAGGTCAAGGGCATGTGCTTCCCGGCAGAATTGCTTCTCTGCCACCGGGAGGCAGGAGCAGCCCTGCTTGCACAGGAGGGGTGACCTGGAGCAGGGCGGCTTTCCCTGGCTTGACCCGGGCTAGCTGGATTCCCAGTGGAGCGTGGTCTGGGATTCTGCTGTCTGTTTTGGGGCTGCACTTCCATGCAAACACCCACATATGCTTTCTCCAGAAGCTGCAGACACGGCAAGAGCAGAGATAAGGCAGAGCATCCCAGAAAAGGGGGTTCTCTGCCCTTTCATTTTGGACGTAATAATGACTAGACAGAGCATCTGTATAATTCTCTGCGACCGCTTTCACATAAGCGGGCTCTCGGTTGTTGCCGATGGCTACCTGCTAATTAGGTCAGTTATTCCTCTCTCCACTGTGGAGATGGGGAAATTGGGGCTCAGAGAAATTAATCTGATCAAGGTTAAGAAAACGAGTGAGGACTAGAATCAGGGGACGAAGGTCCTCTGACACCTGTGGTCTTACACTATGCTAAGGCACAGCTCCACGTGGGAGGGTGGGAGGAGGGGAACTGGCCATACGTTGAATAAATTAAAGCTGCAGAATTGAATGGTGCTGAGAACATGCAGGGTGAGGAGTCCTCGCTAAATGTACACTTGAAGATGAAGTTTGTTATCTTACCCACTTTGTCATGCCCTAATGAAGGAAACCTGCCAGTAGTTTTACAAATCATGTCACGGAGATTGTTCATCATAAATAGGCAATTCAGAGAGTGGTGGGAAAAAACTGCTATTTACACGCACAATTAGTTTTAAAAAAATGGTTATATAAAAATCCTCTGTAATCATTAATCGGTTTTACCGTTGGCAAAAATAAATGTTCCAGTTACTAATATTATACCCACCTAAACTGACAGAGCCCGGGGTGGATGGGAGGAGCGGAGCCGGCTATGCACTTTGCCATCTTGGATGCTTCTGTGGTCTCTGGCTCGGGTTCTAACCGATTCATCACTGTAGCTGGTAAGAATCCTTGGCCATGAATGACCGAGGTACAGATGCTGGCTCCAGCAGCCTGTTGCCATGTCATTTACATGGGCTGATTCCACGTCTATGAACTACCTGTGAGGCACTGTGCTGGGCTTTAGGCACAGGAAAGGGGAAAGTGAAGGCCAGCTGGGGTTGCTGAGCATCGGGTCATCTAGTGGGACCTGGCCAGGACAGCAGGCAGGGTTCCAGATGCCCCACCTCCAAGTCCAAGGGAGAGCTCACCCCTTCACCCCCGCGAGAGGCTCTCGACTCCTGCCGAGTTGCCCCACTATTTAAGAAATGATTAAGAGCTTCCTCTACAAAGACATATTCTATGATCAACTTTAAGAACATGATTTGTAATAGATTTCGCTAAAGCAAGCGAACCTTTCTTCCAGGAATGCTGTGCTAAAACCCCAAGTTCCTTCGATTGGTGGATTTGCTGATAGTATTCCCATTTCTGTGCATCTTTTTCCCCCATTTAGGCCAAGCTAGTGCTCTAGTGCCCATCACGCTTGCAGAAGTCCCTGCAGTCCCCCAGTTAGCGGTACATATGCAGCAGGCATTCAATCAACAAATATTAATTGATGTGGTGAGGTTGTGCTCTGAAAGGCTGAATTCCTCCTGAGAGGCTAATTCACTGTGCGCAGTCTGTCTGCGGGTAGCGAGGGCTTCAGAGCCAGAGCGGGCTTTGGACAAGAGCTACTACTGGGGCTGGTGGAGACATTCGTTCTGGTGATGGATGAAATGACACTCTTGACATACCGTATGGGCAGAATCTTTACATGTAATTTATTTTGCATTTCAATTACTTTGCAAAAAGCCTTCCTGTGGTTTTGGCCAGAACTATGTATAAGTTATCAGATTAATGGATTTAATCCTGTTTTGCTAAGGTAATAGTTATTTATGAAAAAAATACCCAAATTTCTCGAGTCTGCATTTTCATTATTTATTCTCACTATGGTCTTTCTAGTTAGGGTGTTTGGCATAATAAGTATATTTATGTATTTCTAGGTAGCCCCTGCCTACGTCTTACTCTGGGTTCCAAGAGTACCCAGACCCAGCTTCAGGAACCAGGTATCACGGCTGCTGCTTTGACCGAACTCTCGGGCTCCATAGACTTGTGTGCTCAGTCTTACCAAAGCCCCATTGCTCACACATCTTCACCTGCACCAGTCCACACCAATCAGAAAAGGAAGGGGACTCAGAGCCAAACTTCACTGTGACCATCCGTGTGCTGCTTGCCCTGTGATGTGAACCCGAATCCAGTGAAATGCACCCTGCACCAACCTCTGGTGCTCAGAGCTGATCGGGGAGGGAGGGTCACTCTGGCTAGAAGGAAGCCACCAGAGGCTCAGCCACACGCCTGCTGCTAGGGCCAGCAGGCAGATTGGGCGGGCACTGAGCTCTTAGGCTGCCTTCCCTTTGCCCCTCTGCACAGACATCTCAGGGTGGGAATAAAGGAAGGCCACTCTTTCTCCAAGTTTGAGGGAAAACTACTGTGACCCTTCTCCTGGACTTGGAGGATTCTGAGAGTCCACTGGCTGCCATGGCTGCAGCTGACAGGGAGTGAGAGCGTGGGCCACCTGGGCTGTGGAGTCCACCTGCACTATGGCGGAACCAGATGGGCGCCGTCCCTGAGGGCAGCCGAGTAGGTCAGAACCGGGAGTCCAAGGTGCAGGAGTCTCCCTGTGGGCTGGGGTGAGGCGCACAGCTGAGACCCGAGCTCGGCCTGCTCTGCTGCCCTGGGCTGCCCGCAAAGATGCCTCAGCTTTCCCATGGGGGCTTCCTTTGGCTTTCAGTGGGGAGGCGAGGGGAAGGGGTTCTTCTCAATCCAGGGCAGAGGCAGGGAGTTAACAGAAAAAAGATGTTGGGGATTGTTATAGTTAGGTAGGAAACGTTCCCTAAAGAGCTCACTTATTAATGTTTAGAGCTGATGTAATTGAGTCATGAGGGTTGTAATTCCACTAACTAAATCCATTACAATGGTTCTAATCACACCAGATAGATCCATTCCAATGTGTGGCCTGGGCTGGTAGGATGTGGCTGGAGGAGGTGGGTCTCTGGGGGTGCAGCCTTGGAGATTATAAGTGGTTCCTCCTCCCCCTGCTCACTCTCTTGCTTCTGGCCTGCAGGATGTGAGGAGCACAGCCCATGTGCTCTCCCTCAGTCCGCCTCCTGCCACCATGCCCTGAGATCCTCAGTCCCCAGCCTCATATGGACTGAGCCCCAAACTAAGAAAATAGATCTTCTTTCCTCTAAGCTGCGTGGTCAGGTCTTTAGATCATGCGTGTGAGAGTGCTGACCTGAACAGGGATGGGGCCTCTGGCCTCACTCTGGGGTTGCTCAGGATGCCAGAGGCTGTGGGAGCTGAGATGGGGCTGGAGGCGACCTGGGACCAGCGGGAAGTGCAAGAGTTGTGGGCCTTGGGGAGGTCTGTGTTCAGGCGTGACCTGGAGGGACCGGGGGTGGCCAGCAGAGTCTCAGCGACCCAGAGAGGCCAGCTGGGAGCAGGAAAGGCAGGCCTCCAGTGCAGATTCTGCTGTCCTGGAGCCTGGTGACTAAGCCAGATGTGACTTTGTTTAGAAGCACAAAAGGAATAGGACATTTGTCGCATCTGAGTGCTGTGGAAGGAATTCATACCCATTCCTGGGGCAATCTGCTTTTAACCATGTTAACCTGAACTATCCTTTAAAATTTAAACCAAATGGAGCTTCTTTTCTGGCCTGTGATTTATTAGGCCTCTCTTTTCTATCAAATTAAAGCTCTCTACAAATGAAACAATTTATCCTTATCTAATTTCCACCCACCCTCCCACACGGGGAATAGGGAGCCAGAGCGAGGGAGGTTCACGTGGGAGGCAGCAACTGCAGAGTAGACAGCTCTTTAAGTCCCTCTAAATTCCCATTTAATTCCACCCATCAATCCATTTTCCTGCCAGATACACGCAGAAGGACAATACCACCCCCCCAATGAAATATTCCTAAATTCATTTACACATCCACTCTGCACCGCAGCACGCTGGGGCAGCTACTGTCTGTAGGTGCAAAAGTAGGCTCCCCTCCTCCCTTAAGGCTAGATGGGATTTCTTTTCTTCTAGCTCAGGTTAGGTGACTTCTTAATGATCTTTAAGGAAAGAACCCAAGAGAAGGAAAATATCCTTTTTAATCCCATTTTCCTCCTCACCCCACACTGAGCTGTTACTATAGCAACACCCTACCTGCTACTAGGACGGTTAAGTCCCCTGTGAAGTTAACCGAAAGCTGCTTTTTCACTCTGAGAAGGGACTGCTGTTCATTGACCAGTTTTTCCCTGGGTGTCTAAATTCTTCAATTCTCTATGACATGCTTAATCTAGGGTGTCCTGTGGCTAAAACCTAAAATTCACTTCTATCCCCCTAACAGTCCAATCCCCCGACCTTTTCAGAAATGAACTTGGTGGAAACGTATTTCCATTGTGTTTTACTTATGAATAACGTTTCTTCTCTGCACTGGCTTAAGTTTAGATGAGGCTGCTGTAAGGAAAACAATTTTGGGAAAAATCTCCCAGACTCCTCTGCCTTCTTTTCTTTCCTTCCTTTCTCATGATTTTTAAAAATATACAGACAGGTGTATGTGTGTGTGTGTGTGTGTGTGTGTGTGTAATGAAATATTTTCAATACACAGAAAATACAGGGACTAACATAATAAGTACTCTCATGCCCACCTCTCAGACAACAAATGTTGAGTTTGGTGGGGGGCATTTTTGCTTCTGATTTGTACAAAGTAGAAGGTAGCAGGTATTGTTAAAGGTCTCTTTGTTCTCCTATCCCTGTTCTCTCTCTTTTCTTCCCTCCTCATCCTTCCTCTCTGCCTCCCTGGAGGGAGCAGCTATCCTGAGATCCCTGTAGGGCTTTTCATTCAAGTCTTTGCACTTCTGCCACACATTTGTGTGCCAGACTTTTTAATCTGCTTCCTCTTAATTGGGAGGAGTGGGGGGTTAGGCCTCTCTGGCTACAGGCAGTCCCTAGAAATCTGAGAAGCTAAGCACCCTGGGATCATTAGCTATCATTTCTCTACCCTGTCATTGATTTTCTGAGCCACCCTTACATGCTGGAGTGCAAGGTAACCGGCTCAAAAGAGTGGCACCATTATCTTAAAATAAAAGCATCACGGTATGGGGCAATTTGGGGGCCTCTGCAACACAGGGAGTCCAGTGTTTTCACCGTGAGGTCACACTAAGAAGGGGTTGGGCCTGAGATCTTGTCAGCTCAAAATAGTGACAAGGGGTCACTGCAGAGGAGACAGTTGTCATGCTGGGGTGGATGGCTTACTCATAGCATTATGAATGAGACTATCAGGGCTCAGGTAAGAACATTATCTTGGATAAATGGTTTGTGGTTATCGATCTGGACCAACCTGACAGAAAAGAAGCTCTGTGTATTATTGTTACAATTACTTGATTTATACCTGCAATTTATAATTTGTGTGCTCAATCAATTCTGCCAATATCAAAAAGTAATGCCCTAGTTTCAAAATATGACATTTGGATTTCACCTCATGATTTAGTATGTCCTCTAAGCCAAATAACCACCAAGCCAGGTCACTTGCCTTCAATGACAACTTAAAACTCAGGTGACTGGAGAGAAAAACATAAACAAATAAACATAAACAAATCAAATAAGATTTCAAGGTTTACAAACATACAAGAAAAATGTTCTCATCTGTCATTATATATCGTTGCTCTTCATGTACCCCAGGGAAAGGTTATTTTATTGAAAGGAAAATTCTTAGGGACATGACATCTGCCTGTTTGATGAAGACTTTCTTCATGCTGACAGTCCATGAAAATCTAAGTCAAAGCAAAAATAAGCTGGCCAGTAAGTATATACAAAGGAGAGGCGCAAAAAAAAAACTATTCTGAGACTTTTAGAACTGGTGTCAAGACCTCAAAGAAGAAGAAGTCACAGCCAATAGTAAAGATCTATCCTACAGATGGACATATGTTGGGGAAAGCTTTGGACTGAGGCAGAGACACAAAGGTACTGGTTGGATTTCTATAACCAGTAGCATTTTCCAGTTTACAAAGACATTTAGTGCTTCTATTTCATTTTAAATGGTTGGGTGTATAGAATCAAAGAATAAGAGTAGGAAAAACAGAAGCTTAGGAATGGAACATCTTTGGTTCCTTCTTTTAAACACACTTGCCCACCCCTACCCCCACCCCTAACCCCACCCCAGATGTCCACCCAGGAGACCCTGGCTTGATACAGAGCCAAGGACGTGGGTTCCCACCTCTCCACTGACCCGTGGCCCATCCTCCCTATGGTTGCCTTATAGCCTCTGTAATAGTTTGGATTTAGAATGTCCCCCTAGCCCTCATAGAAACAAGGTAGCAATGTTGGAAGCGGGACTTGGTTGCTAAGGAGGGATCCCTGGGGGTGTGGCCTTGGGGATTATATGGGTCCTCCTCCCCCTGCTCTCCCTCTTTGCTTCTGGCCTCTGTGATGTGAGGAGCAGAGCCCTTGTGCTATTCGTCTTTCTTCTGCTTCCTGCTACCATGCCCTGAGCTCTACAGACCAGGCCTCACATGGACTGAACCCTAAATCTCCAAAAACTGTGAACAAATAAATCTACCTTCCTCTAAGTTGTGTGGTCAGGCTTATTGGGTCATGGCAGTGAGACTGTGGACTGAGACAGAAATTGGTATCAGAGGAGTAGGGTTGCTGCTGTATCTAAATCTGACCATGTGTTTTGTGAGTCTTTGGAACTGGTTTATGAGAGGAAGTTTGAAGGTCCATGTGGCTAGAAATGCATATGATAGAGGCTGTGCTCAGGAGATTTCAGAGGGCAAAGAGGACTCCATAGGGAATGGAGTAGAGGCCACATGTGTTACATTCTGGCAAAGAACTTATCGGCATTTTGCCTGTGTCCTGAAACTTTGTGTGAGGCCTAATTTAAAGATGATGGATTGATTAAGCTGGTGGAGGAAATCTCAAAACAGAAAAGAATCCAAACTGCATTATGGATATTGATGTCTGTGTTCAGTGATGTTTACACCAAATTTTGGGAGCAGAAAGTAGAGCAGAGAGATCTTACAGATTTGCAGTTTAGCCAGAAAGGCAAGTGTACAACTGGGGTCCAGAGAGATGATGTTGTGGAAGAAAGTAAGATGGATAAAAGGAAGGAGGAAGTGGTGGACATAATGGAGGCAGGGCCAGCAGCAGCCTGGATGGAGATGGGCCCAATGGCTGTGATTGAAAAGGGCCCAGGGGCAGCAGTGATTAAAGCGTGTGATTACCTTTCCTGGGGGTAGTCTATTCAGCACTCACGTAATGCTGGCTTTGCTGAAAAAAGGGGTTATGGAGGCTTGCCCCAAGATTTCAAAGGAAGGCCTGGGAAGCCAGGCAACATGTGGCAGGGTCAGAATCCCTACAGGGAGGCCCAAATGGGAGCAATCTCTGAAGCTGTGAGGGTGAAGCAAAGGTTGCAAGGAAAACCCCAGAGATTAGAGATGCCAGAAATGTGAAACAACTGCCAGGAAAGGCTGCAAGCTACAAGTCATGGAGACAGACTAGAAGAGCCAGTATGCTGCTCATTGCAACCAGGCTGTAGGGGTGTGGCTGCCAAGGTCCCTGGAGATCACATATCACCACCATGTGCCCTGGATGCCAGAAGTGAAGCTACGGGAGCAAATGCTTGCTTTGCTAGATTTTGATACTGTTTTGGTCCCATTCCTTCTTTCTATGGCCCTATTTATCACTTTTGGAATGTAAATGTTTACTCTGTGCCATTGCACACTGGATGTCTGTGTTAAGGTTAGATATAGAAGGTTCCCTAAAGAGCTCATACATTGGTGTTTGTAGTTGATGTAATTGAGTCATGAGGGCTGTAATCTCATCAGTAGATAAATCTACCTGTAATGGGTGGTAACCTAGGCTGGTGGGGCGTGGCTGGAGAAGGTGGGTCCCAGGGGTGTGGCCTTAGGGATTGTGTTTGTGTCTTTGCTTGCTTTCCCCTTGCTCGCTTGCTCTCTTGGCTTCCAGCCTCCATGATGTGAGAACAGAGCTTTGTGAGCGCTCTCTCTCCGCTTCCCACCACCATGTCCTGAGCTTCAGACTCTGGTCTTACATGGATTGAACCCAGAGTCTCCAAAGAACTGAGAGCAACTAAATCTTCCTTCCTCTAAGTTGTGTGGTTAGTTGTTTTTGGATTAGAGCAGTGAGAATGCTGACTGAGACTTGCTTTTTGTTTTTATAGGTGCTCACAACCAAGAGTTTACCTTAGTCTCAGAGGAGACTTTGGACTTTGAACAATGCTGGAACTATGAAGACTATGAGAACTCTTGGAGATGGACTAAATGCATCTTGCATTGTGAGGTCTAGGGGGCCAAGGGTGGAGTATAATGGTTTAGATTTACAATGTCCCCTATAAAGAAACAAGACGGTAATGTTGGAAGTGGGGCTTGGTTGCTCAGGAGGGGTCCCTGGGGTGTGGCCTTGGGGGTTATATATGGTTCTCTCTTCCCCTTGCTCACTCTCTGCTTCTGGCCTCCATGATGGGAGGAGCAGAGCCCTTGTGCTTTCCCTCTCTCTGCTTCCCGTTGCCATGCCCTGAGCTCCACAGACTCCAGCCTCATATGGACTGAACCCTGAAATCTCCAAAAACTGCGAGTAAATAAATCTTTCTTTCTCTAAGTTGTGTGGTCAGGCTTATTTGGTCTACAGTGAGAATGTTGATCAAGACAGCTTACATTTTCAGGAGTCAGACAGGAGGTCAGGCTGCACACACAGTATCATCCCCCAACCTCCAAACACAACTTCTATGCACCCTCTGAGAATGACCAAAGACACAAAAACAAACTATTACACACCTTGAACTTGAGAAGGCCTGTGTGCACCCTTTAAACATGTCGGAGTCGCTCCCAAAGTTAGTGTGAGGAGTGGAGAAGGGGAAGGTATATGGCCCAAAGAAGATTTGTTCTATATGAACCACAGTCCTTCTGGGCTGCAAAGATGTTGAATCTCCGAGATCATCCAGCACTGCCTCGAATTTATGCAGGACTCCAACTCAAGCATCTTGAAGAGATGTCTTCCTGGCCACCCTGCCTCACTGGGTACCTCACTGATGATATACTACATATCCCATGTGAAGTTCCATCTGTGTTAGAGCTTCCTCCTGCCAGCTGCCTTGAATGGGCCACACCCTGTCTCTCATTCCCCCCATGATGTGATCCAGAGCAATCAGCACTGGTGTTCCCAAGGACCAATACTTTTTTTGCCCACCTCCATAATTTTGGACATATCTGCGAACCACCCACACTATTATGTATTTGATATTTTCTTAATTTAATTAAATTATGCTAAAAGAAATACCATACGGCTAATGTAAATACAAAACACCATATCACTTGCATGCATAGAAAGTAACTGAACAAGTGAGTCATATGGGAAGAGCACACATACACACGATGGGCCCCTCCCCACCCTCTGGTTGCTTGTCACCATGTGATCTGTCCTTTGGAAAGCACTTCTGCCATGATACCATCTGTCATGTTGTGACAGCCAACAGGGCCATCGTCAGAGACTGAACAGATAGGGCTGCCCCATCTTGGATGGTTGGCTTCCAAATTTCCAAACTTCCAAAACCCTGAGCCAAATTAACTACTTTTCTTTAAAATTACCCAGCTTCAGGTATTTTGTTATAGCAATGGAAAATGGACTAAGACAACATGCTTTTTTTTCTTGTCAAAGAGGTAGGTGAGCAACACTAGAGAAGCATAGGCTAGCACTGAATTGATCCTCTGAGAAACTGGGATGGTGGGAAACCTCCAAGCAGCTCACTTCTGCATCTGGTGGTGTTTCCATGTTATTCACTTGGGTTTGGGCACCACAGAAAACCATCTCGAGCACCTCCCAAAGCCAGTCTCCCAGTGCAGCAAATGGACTGTTAGCAAAGGGGTCCCTTTTGTCTTACCATCATCTTATTGCTAGATAAAATAGCCCCAGATTCTTCAATGGCTGCTGAGAAGCACATTCTCTTCTGTCAGTTCCCTCTTGATTCTGGTTCCAAGCATGGAATACAAAGTTCCGGTGTCGCTGGATTAGCACAGAGAGAGCACACTGGCACCTTTGCTGTGCTGGTCATGACATTTCTATCAACTGACTCTCAGAGTCACAATGGTCTCAGGATGACACTGACTCAAGGCCTCTCTGAGTGACCTGTTGCTCATAGCCTCTGCTCCATGGGGTCCTGCCCAGCCTTAAAGTTGAGGGGTCACTCATCCTTAGATGGATACTGGCCTGTTTCACAAATACAATTCCAAGACAATGTGGTGGTTAATGGTGGTGGTGTGCAGTGTAGGTACATGTTGAAGGGGCCAGGATGGGTCACCTGTAAGCTCAGGTGTATGGGGAGCTTCAAGACACAGGTGACCCATGAGCAGGGTTTAGAAAATGAGTGAACTGTATGCCAACCATAAATCCACTGAAAAAGAAATCCAGAAGACATTTCCACTCATGATATCCCCCAAAACAATAAAATACTTGGGAATAAACCTAACCAAGGAGGTAAAAGACCTCTATAAGGAAAACTATAAAACATTGAAAAAAGAAATTGAAGAAGATCTTAGAAGATGGAAAGATCTCCCATGCTCTTGGGTAGGCAGAATAAATATTATCAAAATGGCCATTCTTTCAAAAGTGCTCTACAGATTCAAGGCAATACCCATTAAATTACCAAAGTCATTCTTCACTGACATAGAAAAATCTGTCCTTAAATTCATTTGGAACAACAAAAAACCCAAAATAGCCAAAGTAGTTCTCAGCAACAAGAACTGTGCAGGAGGCATCCCAATACCTGACTTCAAACTATACTACAAAGCTATAGTAATAAAAACAGCATGGTATTGGCACAAAAGCAGACACTTAGACCAATGGAACAGAATAGAAGACCTCGAAACAAACCCACACACCTATAGCCAATTGATTTTTGACAAAGGGGCTAAAAACATCCACTGGAAAAAATATAGCCTCTTCAACAAATGGTGCTGGCAAAACTGGCTAACCATATGCAGAAAAATAGAAATAAACAACCCCACTTTCTCATCTTATACAAGAGTGAATTCAAGATGGACCAAAGACCTAGAAATCAGACCAGAGACCTTGCATCTACTCGAAGAGGGCATAGGCCCAACACTTCACCACATAGGCACAGGTAAAGACTTCCTCAACAAGACCCCAAAGGCACAGGAAATTAAAATGAGGATCAATACATGGGATTGCATTAAACTGAAGAGCTTTTGTGCAGCAAAGGAAACAATCAAGAACCTCAACAGAGAGCTGACAGAATGGGAGAAGATTTTTGCCAGCTACTCCTCTGATAGAGGACTAATATCTGGAATATACAGAGAACTTAAAAAAATCACCACTAAAAAAACAAATAATCCAATCAAAAAATGGGCAAGTGAACTAAATAGACACTTCACAGAAGAAGAAATACAAATAGCCCATAAATGTATGAAAAAATGTTCAACATCATTAGCAATCAGAGAGATGCAAACCAAAACTACCCTGAGATTTCACCCAACCCCAATTAGAATGGCAATCATTAAAAACACAAACAACAACAAATGCTGGTGAGGATGTGGAGAAGTAGGAACTCTAATACACTGTTGGTGGGATTGCAAATTAGTGCAACCACTTTGGAAAACAGTGTGGAGGATCCTCAGAAGAATGGGAATGAACCTACCATATGACCTAGCAATACCACTTCTAGGCATCTACCCAAAAGGACTGAAACCAAACTACCAGACTAATGCATGTGTATCTATGTTTATAGCTGCACAATTCACAATTGCCAAACTTTGGAACCAGCCAAAGTGTCCATCAACAGATGAATGGATCACAAAACTATGGGATATGTACACAATGGAATTTTACGTAGCCATAAAGAAGAGAAAAATTACATCACTTGCAGGGAAATGGAGGGCACTGGAGAACATTATGCTAAGTGAGATTAGTCAGTCACAAAGAGTGAAAAGTCAGATGTTCTCCCTAATATGTGGAAGCTAGGGAGAATGGGACTTAGAAGGAACCCCAGACAAAGAAGGAGAAAACTTTAGTTGAGTAAAGAAGGCGACCTAACTGAGGGAGACGGGAGGGGGAAAGAGGGAAATACACTAATGCACATGATGTGTATACACAAACTTATCAGAGTCAATCACTATGCTGAGCACGGAAAGGAGGGAAGGGGGAGGGAATAGGGTGGGATTTGAGGGAGGGCTAAATGAGCAACGTGTGTATGCATGCTTCTGATACCCTGACACCTATCAAAATGTATAACTACAATGCACCCATAAATGTAATAAATAAAAAAGAAATAAAAAAGAAAATGAGTGGACTGCTTTTAACAGCTATCTTGGCCAATCCATGTGGAGCCCTCAAAATAATTCTATTATTGATATTTTCTTAAAAATTG
The DNA here is from genome assembly GCA_004027185.1 of Glis glis. NCBI lineage: Eukaryota > Metazoa > Chordata > Mammalia > Rodentia > Gliridae > Glis > Glis glis. Next base: position 19,464 of record PVJS01001165.1, on the reverse strand, counting down.
GTGCTACCTTCAAATATTTTAAACTGTATTTATAAAGTTAACATATTTTAAGTACTTCTAATGTCTGATTTAAAAATTAACGTTTTTCTCCTGAGGACTTAAATAACTCATGAATAAGTCAAAATCATAAATACAGTGAATCTTAAGTTTTCATGAAAGCTTTGATACTGTTTACAAACTTCATAGAGTTCAACTTAATACCCTAAGTCTAAGTCAATTATGCAATTAAGGGTTTTAACCTAAGTCATGAGCCTGATCTGTTTCCTTAATAAACCACATTTCTTTAAATATTGAAAATTCTTACAATTCCTAATATACATAAATTGCTTAGCATAAAATATTAGTTCTAGGGCTCTGATTCTCTTAAGCATTTTTCTACTTGATTCTCATTCTTTCCAAGGGTGGAAGTGACTAAGGAAGCAATTTCATCATCTCCCGCATTTGCATTCGGCTCTGTTCTTACATAATTTTTGGAATTGTCTTCTCAACTTTCTTGAGGTTGCACCACACACAATTTTAGCTGGGGCACTGACTAGATTCTCTATGGTGATCAATGTGGGACCCACTGAAACCTATTTATAGTTGCCATGGTCATGATTCCATAACCCAAAGGAGGAGAGCATGGCGCCCTTGACTTTCGACTCAAGGTTCATATACAGACGTTCCTCAAGCGTCATATGTCATAAATGTATTTAATACACTATCCAAGGAACATCATAGCTTGGCAACACAGGATATTATAGACTACTGGTACCATATATCACTAGTCCAAGAAAATTCGAAGTAGTTTCTATTGAATGTATATCCCTTTGTCAGGGACTGTGTGTGTGTGTGTGTGTGTGTGTGTGTGTGTGTGTATTCCCCCCCACACAGATCACTGGACTAAATGTTGCACTATTGTTATACTTAGGTGTAAATGCATTTCTATTATTTCAAGATCTTTGGACTCAATAAAATCATGTATTCTGTCATAGTTTATATGGGACCACACAATTTTTTTCAGATATTAATTTTTTTTTTTGCGGTACCGGGGATTGAATGCAGGGGCGTTCTACCTCCGTGCTACGCCCCCGGCCCTATTTTTTATACTTTATTTTTGAAACCGGGTCTCACAAAGTTGCGGAGTGCCTCACTAAGGAGAGAGAGAGAGAGAGAGAGAGAGAGAGACAGAGAGAGACAGAGAGATAGAGAGGGAGAGAGAGCGCTGAGGCTGGCCACGAACCCGGATCCTCTGGTCTCCGCCTCCCAAAGTACTGGGATTACAAGCGTGTGCCACCACGCCCGGCTCCAGATATTAAAATTTATCTAGTTAAATTTTTGACATATTTTGTGGATTTGTCTGATAATTCAGTCACAAGTTCTAAGACCATTCAATACACACAATACATCTAGTTAAAGCCTAAAAGATTGGAATACTCAATCCCTTATGCTCAATGTGGACTTGAACCTTGAAAGAGAAATTAGGAATGAATACAGGTTAAGGAGGGGGGCTCTGCAGTCAGACTGTCCAGGCTTAAACTGTTGGTCCATCGCTTGTTTCTTACTCATAACCATGATATTACAGAAACTCTCATGCTTATGTATGTGTATGTACGTGTACGCATGTGCATTATCAAATACTTCAAATACTGCTCTGACTCTTCCTGGCCTCAGATACAGCTGAGTAGATAAACAGCGTGAGCTTGTAGCTTTCTGAATCAACATGGCTATGCTATAGTACCCAGTCACTTGACCAAGCATCACTCTGGGTGTTTCTATAAAGGTATTTTACAGATGCGGTTGAGACCTACAGTCAGTTGACTTCAAGTGGAGGAGATTTCCCTTAAATAGTTTTGGTGGGTCTCATTCAGTCATTTAAAAGAACTTAGTAGATGCTCCTCGGAGGAAGAAAAATTCTGCCTCAAGACTATTACATCACCTCCTGCTCAGTTTCCAACCTTCTGGCCTGCTCTACAGAACTCAAGACTTGCCAGCCCCCAAATCAGGTAAGCCAACTCCTTGAAATGAAGAGAACCCTGACTAACACACAGTGCCTGCCTGCCTGCCCTCCCTCCCTCTTTCTCTCCCTCCCTCCATTACTTTCTTCCCCCAAATCCAAAAGAGCAAACTTCATGATAATTCTGAGGCCAGCAAAATATATATCTCAAGTGATTTATCAAGCACAAGCTATTTTTTAATTTTTTAGGAAATGGAGAAATCCTAGCAGTAACCATTCACCTAAGTATTTCTAGGGGTGTCAACAACAATGTTTTGGCGATGACCCCATGGGTCACAGAAAGGCAGCATAGGTTCTATAGGTTCTGCAGGTGCAGGGCTGCAGTGGGGCCAATGGCACACAGCCTGTTCCTCTGGAGCTCTCTCCCCATGTTGTCCTGGGTCCTGCACAAGAGAGGAAAGACCTCTGGTGCACGTTACTAGGTTTGTGGCTGATTCTCTATACCCTGAAGTCCTTGGAGAGATGCAATGGTTGGGATTAAGGTGTCTTTGGGAAACACTTTACTGTTCAAGGAATTCTTTCCAATCCCTTCATTAACTTGGCAGGAGGAGTAGCAGGTCATTTGTGATCTTGAGTCCAATTTCCACTGTGATCTAAGTTTCTTGGATGCTTCCCACGGAACAATGATGATAGCCATGGAACTTTCCTAAGACCCGGATTTTTGAGCTTTGTAGTATCTGAAGGATGCCCAAGTTTATTTTAGGGGAACTTGTGGCAGCAATGCAGATACACTGAAGTTCAGGATGTGTGAATCAGAAGGCACTAAAGCCACTATGCAGCATTCGAAGCCAAGATCAGGGATACTGAGGCCGTATTAGCTCATTCTACTTTCTGGAGGTCAACTGTACTTCACTGGGAATTCTGAGGGAGTCATTCTGGTCAGTAACGTCATCTAGGGTCTCTGCTGACATGTCCCCTCTCCAGTGAAATCACCTAGCTCGTCTAAGACAACAGCAGCCTTCTCCTCCCAATGGCCTCAATTTCTCTGTATTTTCTGCCCTCAGCTATATATTTCTTCATAATATTGGTTCCTTTAGACATTGCATTATATATAGATTTGTTTTTTTCTGCCTCTCCTATTAGAACTTAGACTTCTTAGACCATGGATTTTGTCAGTTTGATTTAATTTATGTTCTAAGCATCCAGCAATGTCTGGCATATAGCAGACACTCAATAAATATTTGCCTAATGCACGACTTACTATGAATATCAGCTCAGCACTGCCTAGTGAGTAGAAAAATTACAAATTAACACATCCTAATCATTTCTTTTTAAAATAGAGGCCTATCAAGTCACATCAGGTCCCTGGTCTCACGGAAGTTATAGAAAGATTAGGTGAATCGAAATGGATAAATACAAACATGTACTTGAAATCCTATCAACAGACTATAGAGAAACATTGAAAAATTTTCTAGGTGGGCCACATGTGTTCATAGTTTCTTCCATTTTAAAATAAAAATTTTAAAGGAAAATATTGACCTTTAGGGAAAACCAAAGGTCCCACTATTCTTCCACTTTGCCAGTTTAATCCTGCCTAAAAATAAGTAGGATCAAGGGCAAGGCACTACACTGTCCAAAAAAGAAAGGCTGCTTTCAGGTCTGAGGAGCCTGATGGGGCCTGTGCCCATCACAGAGCTAACGGGCCTGGGCTACATGAGTGTGGCCCTTCCCGCCCTCTTCCATCCGTGTGGCCCGAGAGCCTGGGGGCCTCCTCAGGAGAAGAGCTGGTACCACTGCTCAAAAACTCTCTGCTCTCAGCAAACCTGGAGGAGGTGGTGGCTGGAGGAGCCCGGAGTGTGGTTTGGACCTTCTTTCTCTGAGCCCTTTCTCCCTCCCTTGTGGTCCTGGGGGAGACTTGAGTTCCAGGAGTTGGGCTTGCAGCACAAGAGTGAGGTGGAACGGTCCAACTTGCTTATTTAACAAATATTCACTGAGAGATGACAACAGGCAAGGTGCTCTTCCTGACCTCTGGGCATGTGTGGTCTCGGGAACTCAGGGGTTCTCTGGTCAGTGCAGCGGGTTTTCCTGAGTACTCTGATGGCGTTTGGGGATAAAGCCAGAGCAAATGATAAAAACCACTCCAGGGATTTCCTTGTATGTGTGTCTTCCCTTAGACACTCTGCAGAGAAGATGGGCACCTGTGCCGGTGCAGGATTCTACTATTCCAGGCTCCTCTACTTATTCATATTAAGATCAACTTTCAATGCATTCCCACTAAAAACTGAATTCTTATCATTTCTACCAAAAATGTCAAAGGACTCAACAATTCTAATAACTCAATAGAGTTCACCTATTCTAATTGTCCTACAGTGATACAACTCTATTCTTCAAGAGTACATGGATGTCATACAAATAATTTCAGAGTCATGTTTTAGTGTCTAGACCATCAAGAAGACCTGCTGAGTGGAAGGACGGACAGGTAGATGAATAGATGAATGTTCTGTGACCTGAGGGCTGAATGCGTGTTACAGAAAACTCGAAAAAAGTGTTCATTTCAGTTGCCCACTTCTTGATTGGATTGTTTGTTTTCTTAGTGTAAAGTCTTTTAAGTTCTTTGTATATCCTAGATATTAGACCTCTGTCAAGATCTGGAGAACATTATGTTAAGTGAGATTAGCCAATCACAAAAAAAGAAGGGACATATGTTTTCATTAATATGCACAACCTAGGGAGTAGTGGGGACACAAAAGGGACTCCAATGACAACGGAGAACCCTCCGTGGTGCAAGGGAAGGGGTACAAGGGAAGGGGAAGGGGAAGAAAGAAGTGAATCTATGGAATTACTGTCATAAACAATGTGTATATGTGAGATTATACCAACATCATTCTCAGTGCTACATATGGGGGGAAGGCGGGGGGGGCAGGGGGAAGGACACCAAGAGCTGTGTGCATGTATGTTAACACCAAACTGATACTCATGGTGATGTGAGACTACAATGCACCAATAAAAACATAAAAAAATTGAAAAAAAAAAGAAAACTTGAAAAAAAGGAAGACAGCAAAATCAGGGAATATAAAAACCCACTGCTGGGCACAAATGTGTTTCTAGAGGAAAGACTGGTTCTGAAAAGAGAGATTGGAAATCACCAGTTTCTGCGTGCATTACCATATTATTTAAAACTGTGATAAGGCCAGAATTTTGTAGACGACCACCTACAGATGTTAAAAAAAGTAGCCATCTTTTGTAGCTATTTGGAAAGGGAATGCTAATAATCAAAAGATCTGCAAAAGTTGTGATTTGGTGTTTCAGAGGCTGTGGGCTATTACGTGACATGCTGATCTGGCACGTGGAAAATGACCACGTTCTGAATTACTTGGGACGCTCCAAACTCAGGAGAGAAAGGGAACACCGCTGTCTGTCACAGGAACAAAAAGAGAAATGCGGCTTTCCATACATTCAGGTTTCCCTTAAACCTCTGGGGACAGAACACGACAACATAAATGGACCCCAGTGTCGTCTTGCTCACTAAAGTAGGTCAGTGTCTCCTGTGCCACTTACAGACTTTAGAAACGTGTTGTCATTCTTTAGTCATGGCCATTATTGGAGGAAATGATTGAAATTTTAATTATTAAGTAGCAGGAGTCGTTGAGTGTTTTCATGGAGTGCCTGGCGAGCCTGGCGTGACAGGCCATCAGCGCGGCTGCTGTGGCCCTCGGGGCGGTTGGCTCAGCCCGTGACCCCCACCGTGGCGGAGGCCGCGGTCTGTCTGCCTCCCGCCGCCGCCTGTCTCCTGAAACCTCTGTGCGCTGTTTACCACAGAGCCAGTGCTAAGATGAAATGCTCAGTAATGTGAAAACATCAATTATTCCTTCCTCTATTTAAATGAAGTGCGATTGCCCCTGATTGAACAGCAAAGGAGCATTTCCAAGGCACAAAAACATTTCAGCCACGAAGCATGAAGATTGTGCTAAGAGCACACATTTGTTTTCTTCTTCTTCTATGGAACCTGGGCACCTGTGCATCAGCTCTGTGCTTGCAGTGACGGCGTCTCCACCTCTGCTGAGCTCTGCACTCTCTGCTGTGACCAGCCAGGCTTGTCATGGGGGGAATACTGACTTTACCAGAAATTTGTAAATGTTGGGGAAAGTGAGAAGCACTTGGTCACTCTGCCTCACTGTTACCTTGGTCTAAACCTTGTAATCACCAGAAGGGGTGTGTGTGTGTGTGTGTGTGTGTGTGTGTAGTACTGGGGATTTAACTCAGGGGCATTTTACCTCTGAGCTACACCCCCAGCCCTATTTTTCATTCTTTATTTTGAAACAAGGTGTCACTAAGTTGCAGAGGGCCTCACTAAATTGCTGAGGCTGGCCACAAACCTGTGATCCTCCTGTCTCAGCCTCCCAAGTACTGGATTACAAGAGTGCACCACCACATCTGGATCAATCATTCATCTTTTACTGTGTGCACGTAGGCTGTAGCAGGCATGGTGTAGGAATAGTACAGACCAATAAGAATAATAATCGATCCAACCGTCAGGAAGGTCTCTGCTTAGAGTGGAGGACAGATTTGGAAGTAACACCACCAGCGTTTATACTAGAACTCTGCTCTGTGCTATTTTATGAAGTTAAGTAATTGCAATGAAAGAATTATTTCCTGTGGGTGTGGAGGGGTTGACATTAGGGGTTATAGAGGAGAGTGCCTTTGACCAAGATCTGGAAGAGTGGGTTACTGTTGTTTGGGAATAATGGGCAAGTGAGTTATATTACTTTCTCTGGGTGGTCTCAGGCCAAATGAGATGTTTAGTTACAGTCTAGACTGTAATAACCACACTTGGCATTGGATTCACTTAGAGGAATGTAAGACTGAGCCGGGTATGGTGGGACACACCTGTAATCCCAGTACTTGGGAGACTGAGACAGGAGGATTGCAGGTTTGAGGCCAGCCTCAGCAAACTAGTGGGACCCCATTTCAAAATAAAAAATAAAAAAAGGTTTGGGGAGCATAGCTCAGAGGTAGAATGCCTCTGGTTCAATCCCTAGTATGAAGAAGAAGAAGGAGGAGGAGGAGTAGGAGGAGAAAAAAGAGTAGGAGGAGGAAAGGAGGAGGAGAAAAAGGAGTAGGAGGAGAAGAGGAGGAGGAGGAGAAAAAGGAGTAGGAGGAGGAAAGGAGGAGTAGGAGGAGTAGGAGTAGGAGGAGGAGGAGGAGGAGGAAGAAGAAGAAGAAGAAGAATAATAAGAAGAAGAAGACGAAGACGACGACGACGACGACGACATCGACGACGACAGGAAACACAGCTTCCTTGCAGGGAGGGTATGAGAATGTTTCTTGGAACACCGAAGGCCACTCAGGTTTGGGGAACAAGATCATGTTGCTGAGTGAGGGAGCCATGCAATGGTAGGGGATTCATGGCACAACTTCAAGCTAGAGACATCATTTTTATCTCAGTGAGCACAGCTTCTAGGGAAGTCCACAGTTATGGCTTCCCCTAGCTATTTATAGTTCATTTACCGTCCTACCTGTCAAGGTTCAGCACACTAATCAGGAGTCATTTTATCATAGGTAATTACTGCCTATTAACTTAATAAACATTCCACCTGCATCCGATTCTAAAGGCCAAATTTGTCCTCAGAGGAGAAAGGGTTTCACTAACCAGTGGCTCAGAGGAAGGAGCAGTATATGCAGGGGTCTGAACGTCTGAGGGAACACAGTGAGTTCCAGAACTGGAAACAGTACAACCTGAGTTAAGTACAAGGTGTTGCTGGATGTAAGAGGGATGGTGGGAGGAGAGGAGAGATGGAAGATGAGGCCAGAGGGGTAGAGGGTCCAGAAAACAAACTAGACTATATTAAGGAATTTGCATTTTCAGCCTTATGGGAATCACTGAATGGAGTGGGTAGTGATCATATTTGTATGGAACTGGTATAAAGAATGGATTACTGGAAGAAAACACTGGAGGCAGGAAGATAATAGATTGCTACAGTAGTTGAGACATAGGATGGGGGGCCGAGTTAGAAGGAAAGAGGAGATGGATGTGATAACAATTTACTTGCTGGAATCAATTAGTGATCAGTCAGCCGTTGGGGATAAGAGAGTATACTATGTCTATGGAAGACCACAAATGTCCTCAAAGACAGAGAAGAGGTAACAGGGCAGGTTTGCCTGTACGTAATGAAGAAGGTGGAAAAATCAGTTGAAGGGTTGACCTTTTACATTTGAAGTGCTTATGCGAAATCCCAGTGGAGATATCTAGTAGTCAATCTGAAGTGTAATCCTGGGGCTTGGGAATGGTCTACCTAGAGAGATAGAGTTGGGATCCATTAAACAGAGACAGGAGTCAGAGCCACCAAAATAAATGAGGAAGACTTGGTTAGAGAAGAGTGAAGGACAAGGATGCTCCCTTTGAAAATATCCACAATTAAAAGGCAGGCGAAAGATGAGCTCGTGATGTCGACTATGAAGTGTTATGATAGGAAGGTGGCCGGAAAGGCAAATGAGAAGGGATCCCAGAAGCTATAAGGAGGTGGGACAGTCAGAAGTACTGACCATGGCAGGATGCAATGAAGGGTCCTCCTCTTGGCACGGACCTGACTAGCTATGCCTTGTGTTCTTTTCATCTTGAATGATATTTGTATGTATCGACAGTCTCTCAGTATAATCTAAGTTGTCCTTCGAGAGAGATCAGATCATAAGTGGGCCTTGAATAATTTATATTTAACCACTTTACCTATATAGCACTCTTTTAATTCTATCCACAGTGTCTCAGCCAAGACTCAGAGTTCCAGTGATCTCTGGCATTTTCCTGTTGCAATACCACAGGGGGAGGAATTTTAGGACCTGATTTGGTATTCAGCTAATATTGTAGCACATGCTCTCCCATTACCTAGAAGCTAATGACTATCTAAATTAGTTATATGGCCCAAAGCAAAGATAAGGTGGTTAGTATGTTTGACCAGTCATTAAAGTGTGTCTTTCCAGAAAAATATCCTCTTAAGTGAAATGACACCATGATGTTCTATCAGCAGTATAGCTAACCCTTATTAAAAGGTCTACTTTGAATGTCTCCCCAGGGTAATCATATAAAAAAAAAAGAATCAAAATTTAATATGTCATTAACAGAGGATGACTTGCTGAAAAATAAGCTGAACTAGTTGAAAATTGCTGCTAAAACATTCTGTAGCTGGCAAATATGACTCTGATTCTCTAGAGAATGGTAGCAATAAAAAGCACATAGAATATGTTCCACATCCCAAAAGTTGGCGTACTTAAAATAATCAATGATTTTCGTTCAAAACTGGTTTAATAGCTTTTGAACAGAGACCACAGCCTGAGGCCAATGATATTTTCTGTCTCTTCAGGGTTTCCTTTGCTCCATGTTTGGTAGTACACACACTATACACAGGCAACCTGCTAGGCTGTAGGGCACACAAAAATGCTAGAAGTCTTGTGAATAGTAGATTATAATATAGTAGAAGCACCAAGAGAGTTAGAGAGATAAAATTTACATAAGTACCCCTTCTAAGAAAATAAAAGGTACCTAATAAGATTGAGGGAAGCTGAGCTCTATGGGGTTCCCGGGTCAGTGTGAACCCTGGTGGCTGGACCAGTCAGTGGGACATTATGGGAGAAGTGGGGTGTTGCACCCAGCAGAATTCCTGAGGTATGTAGCTTCAGCCCCGCATCTGAAGGGTGACTGCCAGGTCAGGGCCACCTTCAGCTGGCCCATTCCCCCTGCTTTGACGAGGATGCCAAGGTCACTCAGCTCTCAGTATTACTAGTGTTCAGCTCGTCCTTCCTGACCTTGCCAATCTGTGGTAAATCGTGTTTTCTACAGGTTGACTAAGTCCAAACAGACATGGGAAATCCGAAACTGACCATTTAATCCCACCTCACCTTGACCTTGGATGGGATGTACTGACATCTGGCAGCACATTCTGAGAGCGCCAACTACCAAAGTTGTGGGACCTTTGGACCAACTTGCATGTACCTAGATGCTTCCTCTGACCACTTCGATTTCCAGATGCAGAATCGTCCAATTTCTCAGTCCACCTGGACTGAAGCTTTACAGTTAAAATCCAAATATCTGATTCAGCATGAATCAGAAACTCAATAGAATATGAGCTTGGAAGACCTTGCGGACACCCATTCCCAGCACAACAACCTCAGAGCCCCATACATGCAGGTACAGTCAAGTGTGCAGTGTGGCCACATCAGAAGGACCATCGTTACCTAGTGAGTGTTTTTGCTAGCAATTCTACAGAAAAATTGGAAGCATTCAAATCCAAGTCCTACAACTATCTCACAGTATTATGGCATTCAGTCACATTGCATTACATGGAACGAGACATAGAAACCTTTTAACCTGTGGACAGCAATGTAAACCTTTTTGATATATTCTCTAGCCAGGGACTGGATTGGGAAAACTGATGGGGCTGGTCAATTCCTCTGGAAGCCCTGTTTTATTCTTGGAACTCTTGAATCTCAGGAGTTTTTAAAAAAGAAACTTCATTGGGATATAATTTACATGAAATGAAATGCATTAATTTTAATTGTACAGTTTGATGTGTTTTGACAAGTATATACACCGACATAAACAACCCTATAATCAGGATAGATAACATTTCCAACATGCATGGAAATGTTGCATATCTTTTTTTGGGGTCCATTTTTATTAGGTTGCTTGTCATTATTATTATGTCTTTATATTTTCCAGATATTAGTCTTTTGCCAGATAGATTATTTGAATATATATTTTCTCAGTCTGTAGTTTTTATTTTAATTTTCTCAAATTATCTTTTTGTTTGTTTGTGTGCATGGTACTGGGGATTGAACCCAGGTGGGCTCTAACACTGAACTACACCCCCAGCCCTCTTTTATTTTTTATTTTGAAACAGGATCTTGCTAAGTTCCAGAGGGTCCCACTAAGTTGCTGAGGCTGGCCTTGAACCTGTGATCCTCCTGTCTCAGCCTCCCAAGTACTGGGATTATAGGTGTGTGCCACTGTTCCAGACCTCTTATCTTTGAAAGTAAGATTTAAAAATTTTAATTTTAGTCCAATTTACCTATTTTTCTTTCATGTTTTGTGCTTTTCTTATCCTAAGAAATCTTTACCTACTCTAGGGTTATAGGATTTTCTTCTGGAAGTTTTAAAGTTTAAGCTCTTGTATTTATGCCTATGGTCCATTTCTGTGTGAGACAAGGGCAGGAGTTGCTGTTCATTAAGATGGATATCCTGTTGTTTTGTCATCATTTGCTGAAAAGGCTATTTTTGTCTACTGAATCAGGTGGTATATTTACAACACTGATTTGATCATATATGTGCGGGTCTATTTCTGAGCTCTGTATTTTTCCTAATGAGCTGCGTATGTCTGTTCTTACACTGTGGCACATGGAGAGGAACACCAAGCAGGACATGGTGGTCTTACTGAGTTGAAGAGACAGATTTTGGAGTTTGGAATTTTGAGTGCAGAATACCAGCAAGGAAAGAGTGATGCCTGTGGTTATAGAGGTCTATACACCGTCTCCAAGGGTGTGTGGCTGGACACTAGACTGGAACATAGAGGAGGAAACTCTTGCATGTATCTCATGTGAACAGAACCAAAGTCTACTCTGTGTCTAGGCTCAGGTTTACATCTTTTTATTTCATGACTCCAGCCCCAAAGTCCAAACAATACTTTAGAAAAAAAATCTGGTGCTGACTATCCAACAGATAATTGCATTTAATAAGTTCTAACTATTGAGTTTTTCTAGTTAATTTTTAGATATAAATATATTTTATCTTTCTATCTATTGTTTGAGTTACTTGAAGGTGAAGGCCTCAATCCACTACTTTCTAGAGATTTCCTCTAGAGCCTAGCACAGTGCTGCATATATTCCTTACTCAATGAAAGGATAAACAAATCAACAAATCACATCACAGGTATCGTCACAGAGGTTAAATGTCATGCCTGATACTACTAGAAGAGTGAATGGGAAAGAGCAATACAATGCACGTCCCTCTTCCAAGACTAGATGAGGCCTCTAGATACTTTCCAATTACATATCTTCTCAGACAGGGTGTTAATGTATAATTTTCATAATATTGTGTGTGTGTCTATTGTATTTTTTTGTGGTACTGGGGTTTGAACCCAGGGGGTGTTCTACCTCTGAGCCACATCCCCCGCCCTTTTTCATTTTTCTTTTGAAACAGGGTCTCACTAAATTGCTGAGGGTCTTGCTGGTTGCTGAGGCTGGCCTCTAATCTGTGATCCTCCTGTCTCAGCTTCCCAAGTACTGGGATTATAGGCGTGCATCACCATGTCCAGTGTGTGTGTGTATTTTTATTAGCTTTCTCTGTATGCAGTATGAGCAGGTTAGGGGGCTGGAGATTGGGTTTTCTTTTCTTTTTTTTTTTTTTTTGGTACTGGGGATTGAACCCAGGGGCATTCTACCTCCGAGCTATACCCGAGCTAAACATTTTTTATTCTTTATTTTGAAACAGGGTCTCACTAAGTTGCGAAGGGCCTCACTAAGTAGCTGAGGCTGGCCGCGAACCCGGATCCTCCGGTCTCAGCTTCCCAAGTACTGGGATTATAAGTATGTGCCACCATGCCCGGCTCGAGATTGGGTTTTCAAATTAGTATTTCCTCATAAAGACAACTTATCTTGAGTGTCTCAGCTCCCTGAGGAGCACATGCCCACTGGGGAGGACTGCAAGTCGACACAGGTGACACAAGTGTCAAGGCAAAGTCACACTCACTCAAACTCCATGCTTGACAAGCCCTTAACTGTGGCCTGAACTTCTGGAGGGGTGTGTGTGTGTGTGTGTGTTACCTGAGATTGAACCCAGCACAAGGGCTCTCTGCTTTCATGTCATAGAGGCCAAAAGCAAGAGAAGGAGCAAGAAGAAGAGGGACCATAAATAGTATAGACCATAAATAGTATATAATCCCCAAGGCCATAGCCTCAGGGACCCCTCCTTAGCAACTAAACTCTGCCTCTTACATGGCTGCCTTGTTTCTGGAACATTCTAAATCAAAACTATAACACCCAGCAGCAGCAGCAGTAGCAACAACAACAAGAACTGAGAAACACATAGCCATATTACTATAGCAAAGATCTACACACTGATACATAGACACAGAAACACACCCAAGGATGGGCTTTTCTGACAAGAGATTGATAGATTTATTTTAAAGCTTTCAAGTATAGCACAAAATCAAGCGCGATTTCAGGGCCTTCTTGGTAAGCCTGTGGTTCTGAGCCTGGCAGATGAGCTTTTGCCTTTCTATGATACTCAGGCAAAGTTAGTTAATTCTAGTTAATGCTGGATTTTTATCTTTTGTTTCTGGTGACAGAAGTGAAGCATCATTTTTAGGATAAAAGAATAAAATCTAGTCAAGACGCACAGACCTGGAGTTTCTGTCTGGACTGGAGACCTCACACACAAGCGACCTTCTCTCTGCACCCTTGCCACCGCTCTCATTTTTCTCCTCGTTTTTGCCCCTGGATTAGGTGGCCTCTCTCATTACTACTCATCAGTGTCCCGCTGCTGAGGGACCATTTGTGCTGATGAATAGTCGTCTTCACCAGTGTGCTGGGAAAGCGGCAGCTGGAGAGAGACGTCCCCCGCCCATGCCCTTCGGTCTCAACTATAATCCACTTATCCACTCATCAGTCAATTACTGAGGATGGACTACGTGCCTGGCACTGTGTGAGTCATGTAACACAGACACAGATAATACGGACACAGGGCTAGCCTGTACGGAGCATATAAATCATTCACTTCGAGTTAGTTCAGCTTGACATACATTTACCAAGTTCTTGTAAGTACTGGGCACCCAAGAGCACAATGATTAGCAAGATGGGCATGTTCCCTCAAACACACAGTCCAATGGAGGAGCCCAAACCTAACTTCAGTATGAAGCCTTAAAGTTCTCAGTAGAGAGGCATGCAGACTGCTCGGGGAACACAGGTAGAGAGGTGCCGAGTCTACGCTGGGGCACAGGGAAGGCTTTCTGGGGATGGGAGTGCTTGAAATGGGTCTTGAAGGATGTGGAGAAGCCAGCCAGGACTGACAGAGACTGTGAATGCCCACCACGTCGCCCTGCTCCTCTCCTTCCTCACTGTTAAAACACCTATTATGTGTCCAGCCAAAGACTACTTTTTCCAGCCTTACCTGCAGTAGGGCTGGCCGATGAGCTCCAAGCAGAGCATTTTTGGGGATTCCAGGAAGCTCCGTGTTCAGAAAGGTGGTCCTGAAAGAAGGGTCATGGGTCCCTGGGGACACTGGAAGTCCCATGCTGTCACTCAATTTCATATGACCAGCCTCCTATTATGTGAGAAGGAATAAATTTCTATTCCTCCTAAATAGGAATAATCTTCCACTTTAAAAAAATGGCCCAACTGATTCATCAACTTAAAACTAAAGTACTAGACGAAGTGTAGACAGGGGCAGGGATGGTGGTCCAGGAGGAGATTCCTGGGCGAGCCACAGCGGGCAGGTGGGCACTCTCCTGAGCTGCCCTGGGAGCCAAGCCTGGCAGGAGGTGAGGCTGGAGTGGCGGGCAGGAGGGCCTCCTGTGCCATGCTGAGGATCCTGTCCTGGGCTTCACTCTCTAGGGCAGCTAAAGTCATATTTTTTTATCTAAGAAAATCAATCTGGGAGAAGTAGAAAGAATGGATGTAGGATAGGCGACCACACAGCAATAAAGAACCCACTGCTAGTCAGGTATACACAAGAAAGTGACTACCTCATGTATTCTGGTGAGTGAAAAAGGCCAGACAAAAAAAAGCATGTGTTCTAGAGGATTCCATGTAGGAGTTCAAAAACAGGCAGAACCAGTTGATGGCGGTGGAAGTCAGAATAGTGGTCACTTCTGGCTGGAAAGACGCATGAAGGAGCCCCTAACATGTTGCCAATGCTCGACTGTTACATGTAATAAGTTTAAATCATAACGTAGTGATGCTTTTGTGGCAAGGGGTGGGTGGAAGAGAGGGACGTTGTCAGTCCACAGCCATCTTAGTTCACCTGCTCTTGATTCTGTGCACTTGAAAGCACGGCACATCAGTGCCTCAGTATCCCACCCGTGACACTGTGGGAAGTAATGGGGTTATCAACGCTGGAATAAACACAAGACCCCAGAGAGGCTATCTTTAGTCTATCTTCCTCCCTCCAAAAAAACCCAAAAAACAAAAACAAAAGAGGGGTGGAAATTTATTTAGTTTAGGTTGGAAATAAATTTCTTATTATAGTTTGTTAAAAAAAAGGGCAACTGAGGCAGAATATGTTCTGAATGGGAACCCCAGAGTACTTGAGTACTTCTCAGGGGTTCGGGCAGGGTGATGCCAACAGTGAATGGACTCCTTGGGTTAGAGGCTGATATTTTTGTAGAATAAATATAGGAACGAGCAAGAATTAGCTCCAAGGTTGGACTCCATCTATGCTTTACTTAAGCAAGTCAGTGACGGGGCTGCGTGTTCTATGTTGTCTTGTGGGCTGTAGTTAACTATGATTGCCCCCCGAGAAGGCCAGACTAGCACTGTTGTTGGGAGAATGATGGAGTCCAGAGAGGGGACGAAGCTTCCTTCTTAAGAATGGATAAGGCAGGACCCCCAGGCTCGGAGGTAGTGTTAAGGTAAAGCACACTGTCCGTACACACTGACCACTCCCCGTGTCTGCAGAGACCAAACCGGAAATCAAAACACCGGGTCTTATGTAACCTTGAGCTGTCAGCCATAGTGAACACGGAGGTAAACATAAAGTGTGCCTTAAACAGCAAGCTGTCCCTCGGGTCTGACCTTATAATATTTGCACTGTAACCAGACTCGAGTCCTGTGTCTTACCTCCACTTCATACTCATTCCCCATTTGCTGACACGCTTCTTAATATGGTTAGGAACTTGAGATGAAAAATACAGGCATTCTTGCTGGCATGGTGGCGCACTCCTGTAATCACAATACTTGGGAGACTGAGACAGGAGGATCACAGGTGCAAGGCCAGCCTCAGCAATTTAGTGAGACCGTTTCAAAATAAAAAAAGAAAAAGGTCTGGGAGTGTAGCTTGGAGATAAAACATCTCTGGGTTCAATCCCCAGTACTGAAACAGCAACAAACAAAACCATGCATTCTTTACTAAAAGCTGCCCAATGTCACGTGATTCTTTTGACTATTCCTATTTCAGGACGGCCAAGGTTTCAGTGAACGTCTCATCGTGGTATAAACCCCTCTTCCCCCAGTCCAGGCTTGCGGATTGCTCTGCTGCTCATAGCGAGTGTAGCTGATGGGTGGGCTCAGCCTCAGAGGGGCCGGTAGGTTCCTCTCAAGAGCAGGAATCTCCTGCGCAGTGTCTGTTTATTTGTTCAGGCTGTCCTCACTCGCACTGCCAGTCTAGATGTCACACTCCTGTAGCTCAGCCCTTCCCACAAGATGCACCAAATACTAATTTTGTTAACTGATAGTACTGACTACAACAAGGCAACTTCCTGCTGCTTCAAGACCTGGCAGTATAAAATGGGGGCTCCTTATGGGATAGGTACAATTTCCTGATATATTTCCCAATGACTTCTCAGCAAAATGCTCCCAATATATGCAATTTTGGCATACTGTGGTAGGCAGAATAATGCCCCCTCCAAAGCCCTCATCCTTGGAACCTGTGAATATGGTACCTTACATGCAAAAGGAACTTCACAGATGTGAGCAAATTATAGATCTTGAGATACGGAGATTGTCCTGAATTATCTAGGTTGGCCCAGTGTATGTGTGTGTGTGTGTGTGTGTGTGTGTGTGTGTGTGTGTGAGAGAGAGAGAGAGAAAGAGAGAGAGATTTAAAGATTACATTGCTAGTTTCGAAGATGGAGGAAGGGGCCACAAACCAAGGAATCCAGGCGGCCTCTAGAAGTTGGCAAAGGCAGGGAAATGGATTCTTCTCTCTAGAGTCCTAGAACCCACAGGAAACTAACATTTATATCAAACTGCAAGGGGTCAGCAAACACTCACCTGCCTTTTCTCATGGATGCTGCGGCGCAGCGTTAATAATAATTGTTCAATCTGATAATCAGCTAATGCTTACAAAGTGCTTACTATGCATTGAGCATGGCTGCACTGAACATCTTATTCAGGATAGTGTCCAAAGTCTTCATTGAACTGCCAAAGGGATCCATGGCACAAAATGGCCAAGATTCTTTACTAGAAGTATCAGAATTTATATCAAGAAAACAATATAAAGAAAACTCGCTGCTTCTGACAGGTCTGTGGAAAATCAGAATTTAAGGGATTCAGCTAGATCTAATAATTTTCCTCCCTCAGGTCTTGTTTGTGGGATTACTATTTAAAACTGTAATTGGGATATATTTTAAAAGAAAATTGGGCTCAAATGTAGACCTCAAACACTTAAAATGCTCTTCCCTGGGAAACTCCAAATATTTGTTACCGACTCATGTTCAACACTTTTTTAGGCTTGAGATGTTATTGACAGCCTCCTACTGTTGACAGTAGTGATTAAAAGGGCCTTTATAAATGGCTTGTGGGGAAAGAAGAGTTGCCAGGGTGTCGGGGCAGCTGGGAGGCGGCAGACCCACCAACTTGACACTTGTGGTTAGTCACGCAGCCATCAGTTTCTGAGAACATCAACTTCTAAGACGTGCTAGAATGAGTGTGCAGTTTCTACACTATTTGGCTCTAACTGGGACATTCATAATCACAATGAAATGAGACCAAGTTTTGCCATCTCAGATCATCTGTAAAGAAGTTATCTAGCATGAAAAGGAAGCACTGGAGATGGAGAGCCAGCTTACAGGAATTGCTAATGGAATAACTGGTGAGCGAGCTGAGGTGAAATGGCTTTGATACAAACCAACACACTCGGTTTCTAATTAGGTAGTGAGACAGGCAAGGCAGTGAGTGTTGCATCAGTTAATTAAGTCGGATGAAGTTGGAGAGCGAGGTGTCCCGAGGAAGAGCCAGGAGCGCTTAACATACCAGTGTGGCTAATGATTAGGGAACGCTGTTCGCGGGCAATTTCCTACCCGGCATTTTGAAAAGATGCTTTGCTTTAAAAGTGTTAAGAACATCAAGTGACACTTCCATCAGGAGCTTGCACTAGGGATGAAAAGAATTCTTGGGAATTTCATTTAGTACAAGGTTAATGAATACAGGTTATGAAGATGACCTTCCTTAATTCAGTTGCAGCATGGTAGAATGAAATTACTTTGTCTGACCTTATTTGGAGAGAAGATCATAGACAATGTAAAAGGATACCCTGCTTTAGTGTTATTAGATAAAATACTTTTTGGAAGTACTTTTTTTCTTTTTTCTGTATGACAAGAGGGAAAATATTAAAAGGAGGAAGATTAAGTCGGCATGTCATCTGATGACAGTGCACAAGCATTGCTAATACAACTCTCCCCACAGCGCCAGCGAACGCCCTGAAGAACGCAGACGTGAGTCTTAAACTGCTTTCCAGTACAGCCTGGGAGGGAAGGCAGTACACCACCTGCCCCAACAGCCGCCCGATTGTACGGACTGTCCAGGCAGAAGACGGGACCAGTCTCTAGACCAAGAAAGAATGCTATAAGAGGTGGCCTGCAATCCACAGAGGTATTTGAAGTGTAAATACATAATTTCTTATATTTTTATTGGTGCACTATAATTATACTTCATAGTGAGATTCAATGTGATACAAACATACATGCACACATCACTTGGTGCATTTCCCTCCCTGGAACCCCTCTCCCATCTCTCCCTCTTCTTCCCTCCCCATATACATTAGCGAGATTGGTAGTAACCCTTCTTGTAAGGATGTAACCTTATTTGAACTGTTCCCTTCCTTCCCAAGCTGTACCATAGAGAACTGATTTAACAAGGGTAAGTCATAGTGTGTTCCGTCTTAGATGTTCAGAGGACAATAAAAGGACTGTTTGCATACCCTGATGAAGCAGGTCTTTTTTCAAGACTTGGGCCCTGGTGAATTTACTCATAAATAAGATGATCATGTGACTTATTGTTCAACTAAACAATTTGGAGAGTGAAAGGGAACAATTTAGCAGGCACTCCAGAACAATCGGCATAAACCAATTTGCTTTGGGCAAACCAACAAGTGTTGTTCTCATTACTTCTTACTCTACTGTCCCACAATTACATCTTGCTCATGCATATACATTATGCCTGTCTTTGTAGTATGATTTCCATTGGAATTTTAAATTAGCATGATAGTTATATAATATTAAATTTATTAATAAATGACACAAGTAGACAGTATTCACTATGAAATAAAAATAATTACTGTTTATTATTATACATATAATTGATTTAAAAAATTTCCAAAGGGTAATAATAATAATAATAATAATAATTATTATTTTTTTTTTTGCAGTACCGGGGATTGAACCCAGGGGCGTTTTACCTCCGAGCTATACCCCCGGCCCTATTTTTTATATACTTTATTTTGAAACCGGGTCTCACGAAGTTGCAGAGGGCCTCACTAAGTAGCTGAGGTTGGCCGTGAACCCGGATCCTCTGGTCTCAGCCTCCCAAGTACTGGGATTACAAGCATG
>PVJS01001164.1:25394-103984 GCA_004027185.1 Glis glis | reverse complement strand
GGATGGAATAATAATCATACTGATGGACAGGGACAGACAGGTGGATAGAAGGACAATGAGAAAGAAAGAGAGAGAGAAAGAGAAAGGAAGGAAGGAAGGAAGGAAGGAAGGAAGGAAGGAAGGAAGGAGGGAGGGAGGGAGGGAGGAAGGAGGGAAGGAGGGAAGGAGGGAAGGAGGGAAGGAGGGAAGGAGGGAAGGAAGGAGCAATGGACACACAGACCACAGTGAGCATGAGAGTGGAGTTCTGCTGTGTTCTTAGCAGACACCATGCTGCGAGGAACCACCCAGCTCCCATTTGGGTAACCACCTCGGGTGTGTGTGGGTAGGGTAGGCTTCCCCCAGCCCCAGAAGGTGTCTCCCAACCACAGAGCAGAAGAGAGTCCAAGCCGTAGGATGGGAGCTTCCTGGGGCGAGCAGTGAGCTGTGAGTGCAGTGGGGGCTGGGGGTGAAGGGAGGGGAATCTCTGCAAAACCTGTAGCTCAGTCACTGACCCTGGCACATCAGGTGATTGCTCTGGGTTTAAGTTTCCTTTGGATGTGATGGAGTATTGAGTGCAGCAGGAGTTTCTGGGTTCTCCTTCAGCTTTATGATGTGACCTGAGCTCAGGCCCTGTCTTTGCAGGTAAACTTACTGCTCTGTCCTACTTAACTCATGACCTCTGCCTCATAGTCCAATATGGCTTCTTGAGATCCAGCCATCACAACTGCATTTCAGCCAGCTGGAAGGAGGAAGGGGTAAAAAAAAAAAAAAACTCTTTTTAAGAACATATCCACAGAGTAAAGCTTGACATTTCCCTTCCCATCTTGCTCACTAATACTTTATCTCAGGGCTGCCTCTGACTTCAAGGGAGGCTGGGGGATGGGATCCTTTCTCACTAAGCGGACGCCTTCTCAGATTGTTACTCACATCAGGCTTCCACACAGCCTACAGTTTCCTTTTGCTTATTAAGAAAAATTACACATGCAACGCAAGTTTTTAAATATACATTTCAAACAAATCCCCCTTCTTTCCCTCTCAAACTCACCCCTCCTCCAAGTGTGACCACTGTGAACGGTTTGCTGTGTGTCTGCCAGATTCACTTTTTTATGTCTACAAACACAAGTCTACCTAGTTACAGAAGCATAAGATGGGAGCGCGATTTACGTATCATTCAGCACCCGGCTTTCTTGGTGACTGTTACCTGGCAATATGTCTTGGAAATTCTGCCCTATCAGGAAGTACCTCCTCATTCTTTTTAACAGTGAAATAGTACTTCACCATATATAGACTTACAAAACTTATTAATGGATATTGGACTTATTCTCAATTTTTTGCCCCGCTAGTGCTTATTGACTGTGCCGCTCTTCTCCTTTAAAGAGGGAGAGACCGCCTGCCCGTCCCTGATCCCCCCTTAAGAACTTGGGCCCCCCTTCCGATCCTGGCCTTTACACCTTCCCTCCTCTCCCTGCCTGCCATGGCACCAGGCTCTAGCACCTTCTGAGCTTCTGAGCGCTGTTTTTTTCCCTCCCCAGTCTTGGTTGCAGCCCTGCAGGGGGCCTTGAGGAGGGGGGGAGCTTGGTGAGCCTCACTCAGGTGCAGGGGATAGGCCCGCTGTCCCTGCAGCCTTGGCATCTGTGGGAATGCCCTGGGGATAATGAGCAGAACCCAGAACCGAACCGCAGCCTCTCTCTGAGGAGTGGAAGAGAAAGCACTGAGCGGGTCTTTTTTTTTTTTTTTTTTTGGTACTGGGGATTGAACTCAGAGGCATTCTACCTCTGAGCTACACCCCAGCCCTATTTTTTAAATTTCTATTTTGAAACAGGATCTCACTAGGTTGATGAGTCTCACTACTTGCTGAGGCTGTCCTCAAACCTGCGATCCTCCTGGCTCAGCCTCCCAAGTACTGGGATTACAAGTGTGCACCACCATGCCCATCTGAGGGGGTCTTTTTGCCCCCACGTAGGTCATATCTGAATGCCAAGCCCGGGGCCCCATGAGAGTGGGATGAGCCCCTCCCAGCACCGTCAGGGCCTCGGCCCAGCTGGGCAGCAGCAGGGTGCTGATCGGTTATTAAAAGCTGAGCTGGTGGCCAGGCTCAGTGCAATTCATCAGGCACCGGCCCTCTGGGAGTGATGGACGGTGACAAATGAGGGTGGGTAGGGGGTTCCTGAACCACAGCTGGGGAAACTCAGCCATCAAAGCCCTGTGCTGGCTCCTCACTGAGGTGACTCTGAGGGCCAAAGAGATCAAGTTTCGGGCAAATGGTTTGGGGGGCGGAGAGGCTCCACCACGGGAGACAAGCTGCCCTGTGTGTTGTGTGGGGCCCCAGCACTCCAGCAGGGCCTGAGAGGAGAGGAGGGGGTGGGGTGGGCTTCTTGGATGCTGGAATGGCAGGCGGAGGTCTGGGGGGGCAGGGGGAGGAGCAGGGCCAGAGTTGGGGGAGGAGGGAGCTGCCTTCCGGGAGGAGGAGATCAAGTACCTTTTAAAGCAGGTGCCAGAGACCTTGCTTGGGGCCAACTGCTGAGCCCACACAACCTGCATCCTTCCTGCATCCCAGAGAGGCTTGGAGGGGGCTCCAGTTGTTGGGGAACACCTGAAGTCTCCCCAGAGTGATCAGTAAAGGAAGAGGAAGAGACACAGAAGGGAGAGGTCCAGACAGTGCCTGGCCGAGGTGGGGCTGCAGCCAGGCCTGGGAGGCCAGGTAGGATGGGGCCTGGGGTCAGGTGGGGAGCAGGGAGAGTGGCCCAGCGGGGGCTGGGGGGGCAGAGGGTAAAGCCGGAACCAGGGGCAGGAGTCAGTGGTTGACCCACGCTGAGGGTTCATGTTGGAGCTCTAGCCATGGCTGTCCCCAGGGGCCCCTGGGGAGCCAGAGGGGGCTCCAAAGGGCAGGGGGATGTTGTGGGCAAGAGGCTGATGGAGAGCCCTGTCCTGCGGTCCGTAGGAGCTCTGCCCAGCAGCCAGGACAAAGCCTGCTTCTTGAGCCCAGACAGTAGGGGTGCCACCGCGGGGAGGATGTACTGGGGAAGGAGAAGCAGGGGCTCTCGCAGCTAGGGGATCTTTGCGGCCTTTGGTCAGGGCACCTCTGAAGGCAGAAAACCCTCTGTCACAGATGTCTCATCCCCCCACTCCCTTTTGAGATGCGGTCTTGCTCTGTGGCCCAGGCTGGCCTCAAACTCCTGGGCTCGAGGAATACTCCTGCCTCGAGGAATGCTGTGCCCACCTCGGCCTTTTCTTGATTACCTTCCCTGAAGGGAGGCTTGCTACTCTGTGAGAGTAAGAAAGCCACTCTTGTCCTGAGCTGATATCTGCCTCCCCACTTTCCCTCCTTCAAGTCGGTTCTCTCCTAGCCCCCAGGGAGGGGAACATACTGCTCCCCTGGCACAGCCAACTGTCCTCTTCCTCCTCCTCACCATGCCCACACTCCCACCACAGCAGCGTGGCTTAAATCCCTCAAGTCAGGGTGATGCTCTGGGGGAGGGAGGGGCATGAGAATCCTGGGAAGGGTGATGCCCTGACCCTCTGGCATGGCGGAAGGCAGGAGGCTGAGAGCCACCCACACTCTTTCTCTCCTGAGCTTGGCAGCCAGCAACACTGCTTTCCAGCCCACTGTGCGGAAGCCCCAGGCTGGTCTGAGACCAGGGCTAAGCCCCTGTATGTGCAGGGGCCCCTCATTGTGTGTGTGGGGGGGTGCGTATCCATGTGGGCAGACTCTGGGCTCCCTGCGTGCCTGGGCTCGACCAGGCCTTGGCTGCTCACCCACGGACTCTCAGGGGCACCAGGCAGACCAGGCAGGACCCCACAGCGAGACTGAAGCACCCCGTTGGGCCCGCTCTGCTGTGCTGTGGGATTGGGGTGTTGCAGAGGTTTGGGGGTTATGGGACTTTGGGGTGGGCTGTTGGATTCTGAGCCATGAGCTGGGTTGGGGGAATCTCTGGGTTCCTAGTTTGGACTGCCTTGCTGTACCCCATGCTTGATCTACCAGTGTCTGAGGGTCCCTGGGATGCCACAGAGGTCCCGAGGGGGTTTGAGCATTTCTGTTGTGTTTCTGAAGTTCAGAGGACTCTTGGGGCAGTACGCAGGCTCCAGGGGTTCTTGTGTGACTACTGAAATCTGGGGAATGTTGCTAAGACTCTGGAGGTGCCCTGGGGACTTAGGGGTGCTTGGGGATGTTTCTGAGGTTTGGGGGATGCCGCTGGTCTCCCCCATTCCTTCTAATCTTAGCACTTTGCCCTTTGAAGATTTCGATAACCACAGGCAGTCGAAGGCAGGCACGGGACCTCTGTTCCTCGACACAAACATTCCTCAGGTTTAATCAACTTGAACAAAAACATGGAGAGGAAGGAAGCCCCATCCCAAGGTCTTCATAGGCCGGCTCCAGCCCAAGGGCAGGACAGCTCTGTGCCAGGCCCAGATGGCAGACGGGCCCCCTCCCACAGTGGGCAGGGCTTAGCCACCCTGCCCCATCCATGCCCGGCGGGAGTCCTGCTGGCCTGGGCCTCATCTAGTGTGCCACGGCTGCTTTCTGCGGGCCTCAGCAGGCGGTCAGCCCTGCCCCGACCGGACCTGCTCTCTCCTGGCCTCACGCTCCCCTCTCAGCTCTCATAAAACGCTTAGACTTCATTCTTGCTATAGCTCCTGGCCCTGCCTGGCCTCAGGACCCTGCTCCATACCCCTTCCTCCAGGAAGCCTCCAAGATGGCCCAAGCCCTTCCTTTGAGCCTCTGCAATTGTCTCCCAAGTCCCTGTGCTTCCAGCTTCTGCTGATGCGCCTCTGTCTCCGCTGGGTATGAGCATCCCCGTGCAGCCCACCCCGAGGGCAGGCCTGGCCCCTGCTGCCCAGACCTTTGGAGAAATTCTTCGGGGGCATGTCTTACCATCCTTCTCTCCCCAGTACTTCTCCTGTCCAGCCTGTAGTCTGGCCAGGCGGCTTCCTTCCTAACATCTCAGTGCTAGCCCTCCTGCTTGCAGATGGGAGCTCCAAGCTGTTCTAGCCCTTGGCTGAGGAGGTACCACGGGCCCAAGAAGTGAGAGGCCTGCCTTCCACCTGGAGCTGTGAAGCCACCCAGTGCCCACAGACTGCCCCTGCCCACCGGAGTGTGCGGGAGAGCTGGGGCCAGGAGAGAGGGCAGAAGGCAGCAGGCACCTGGGCAGCCGCAGCCTCTGTGGCTTTGATCTGCCTGCTACAACCAGTGTCTGAGGCGCTGGCTCCGCATTCTTGGGCCATGAAGTCACGGAGGGCAGGGAGTGGGGGCCTTGGGAGGAGAACCCACAATAGTGAAATGTGTGGGCTGGAGGAGAGGTGGGGCTGAGACAGAGAGGGCACCGGACCCACTCAAGGCTGCAGGGCCAGCCCCAGGTAGGCCGCCTTCCCACCTGGCCTTTCCCACCCACCCAGAACCAGGTAGAAACCCCGCCCCACCTCCCGGCCTGCTCCTCCACATGGTCTGCCCGCCATCCTGCCACAGGCCACCCTGGACAGAGCCCACCCAGTCCTCACCTCTGCAGAGGGCTCCAGTGAGGAGGGAGGTGGTCTCCTGGGTCTTGGGACATTGCAAGGCTGGGGCAGTGTCTACAGAATTCTTTCGGGGGTACAGGCTTGGTCCCCACCCCCACCCTGACCTGGCTCTGCTCATGAGTCTGACCTGGCTCATTCAGGCAGCCTGATCAGGTCCCTTGCTCCCTCTGTCCAGGTAGAAGCCGGTATCATCTCAGTGAGGCCCTCCCTGACCACCTTACCTAAAGCTCCTGACTGTGTCCTTCTTCTCTACCCCCACTGTATTCTCCCTCTCAGCAGCCAGGACAGGAGTTTTGTTCCCTCCCACCCCCATTATATGTTAAGTTCCCTAAGGTGCAGGACTCACCCTCTGCCACATCACCAGCGGGCAAAATGTTACCTGGCATGCAGTGTTTGTTGAATGAATATGTAAACACAGCAGCCTGAGGGAGGCAGAGTTAGGTTCCCTCTGAGACACCCCAGGGTTCTGCAGGCAGAGACAGTCAACTGGGAACATCTCTGCTTGCGCAGGGAGCCAGCTCCCTATCTGGAACTAGACTTCAGTTGTTGGAGAAATCATGAGGGGGATTAAAAGCCAGATAGGAGCTGATCGTTCCCTAAGCTGAGGGCCTGGGATCCCTGAGCAGTAAAGGGCATGCTGGGCTCTGGTGCTGCAGCAGAAGGCTCCAGAAAGCCCTGCTGGTGAACCCCAGGCACAACAGCAGCCTGTACAGGACAGGCCCATGGGCAAACCATGGTCACCAAAACAAGAAATGGCCTAACCAAACTCAACTTCTGGGGTTTTTGTTTTTTTGTGTTTTTTTGGGGGGGGTATTGGGGATTGAACCCAGGGGCATTCTACCTCTGAGCTATACTCTCAGCCCATTTCATTTTTATTTTTTGAAACAGGGTCTCACTAAGTTGTGGAGGGCCTCACTAAATTGCTGGGGCTGACTGCAAACCTGCAATCCTCCTATCTCAGCCTCCCAAGTACTGAAATTACAGGTGTGTGCCACCGCACCCAGCCAAATTCAACTTCGAAAGTCCCTCTGACTCTAGAGCCAGGCACTGTGCATCAGGGGAAGGGGGAGGAGGGGAAAAAGAGGCAGAAGTTCCTCCCTTAGGGCACACACACCCAGGCCTGTGAAGCAAGGCTTACCCCCCAATTCCTGGGGCAGACAGGTCAGCGCCAGCCAGCATCAAATAAAGCTCAGGTTCAGCTCTGAGTCAGCAAAGCTGACTTCTCCGTGGGCTGGGGAGGGAGGTCAGAGCCCTCTTCCTGGCAGAGGCGCCATTTGGAAAGGAGGCAGAGGCACCAGGCTAACAGCGCTTAGGCCCTAATCCTGCCGTGTGGGCCTGGCTGAGGAATGTGGATGGTGAGCCTTTAGGATTTCAAGCCCTGGGTCCTCCAGGGGTTTAGCTCAGCCTGATACCCCTAAGCGAAATAGCTTTCCCTCGCTTCCACCCCAGCTCACTCCCCTGCCTTTCAGATCTCCATCCAAAGTGATTTTCCTCAAGAACCCACCCCACCCCCAATTCCCAGGCTAAATCCAGTTTCCCAGGGTAGAGCCAGGGCCTCTGCCTTCCCTGGGCAGCTCTCTGGCTCTTGGTTATCTCACACTTCTCTGGCCCTCTGCCCCAAACAGTTTTCTTTCTCTCTCTTTGTCTCTCCCCCCGCCCCCCCCCAGGGCCCAGAAAAGCGTGGCCACATAGTAGGTGTGCAATAAGTTCTGTTGAGAGAATACACGAATAGATGTCTTTCTTTAAAAAGCTCATTGGCTGAATGCCTAGCTGGCCAGGACCAAGGCTGGAGTCCCCTGTGGAGGAGTGGGGGGACAGGGACCCTCAAAGCTTCAGGGGTCTGAGCCTCCCCACCCAGGGTAGGGGCTGAGAACTGTTCCCCGTGGCTTTGCCTGCATCTCGCCCCTCCCTGCGGGCTGGGCCAGTGAGAGGGAGGGGACGCGACCAGGGGTCCAGCTTCTCTGGGGAGGAGGAGGGCAGGAGAAACCTTCGCCCCAGGCCCGGGAGGAGCAGCAGCAGGCAGACGGCAGGCCGGGCGCTTCTTGCCCGCCCGCGCGTGGGTCTGGTTCGAGTTTAAAGGACTCGTTTCCGCCTATGGGGGTGAGTTATCTTCTTGTGAAATCAAGTTGTAGGAATAAAAAGGTTTTACCAGTCAGACACGCGCAGCCTCCCTCACGGAAAAGCCCAGGAGAAGGCATGCACACAGATGGGCTCCCCTCGCGCCCCCGGCCCCGCCTCCGCGGGCCTCCTCCGTAGGCGGCCATGGCGCTGGACTCTGCAGAGGTGGTGCGAAGGTGCGAAGGTGCTGGGGCTCCGGGCTGAGGGCAGGTGTGTGCGCTTGCGCAGTCAGGTGCCTGAGGCTCCCCTCCTGCGCTGGGTGACCTTGGAGCTGCACCCTTCTCTCGGGCAGGGGGCTTTCTCCACGATTGTGGTCTGCTCCCAAACGAGACAGAAGGGGTAGAAGGCGCAGACTGAGGCTGGTGGTCTTCAGGGAGTCTGAGCAAGGGAGGAGGCTTGGGCTGGACAGCAGAGCAGGAGGAGTGGGGAGCCCAGCTGAGGGGGCGCCTGGCTGGGCAGCCCTGAGTCCAGCTGTGGCAGCCCGCCCACCCTTTCATCTCTGGGCTCCTTCCTCCTGGTCCTCCCTCTGTTGTGTCTGTAGGTCCATCTGGGGGCTTGGGGAGAGGAAGGAAAGGTCTCTGTGGGTGGCTTGGACTGACTGGGAAAATCTT
Source organism: Glis glis (assembly GCA_004027185.1). Classification (NCBI taxonomy): domain Eukaryota; kingdom Metazoa; phylum Chordata; class Mammalia; order Rodentia; family Gliridae; genus Glis; species Glis glis. Next base: position 95,762 of record PVJS01001164.1, on the reverse strand, counting down.
TGAAAGTGGTCCTTTGAGCGAGGGCCTCCTGGTGGCTTTCAGCGGCCTGATAGGTGCTCCAGTGAGAACCGAGGGACCCGGAGGGGTTGCACTGAGATAACTCTCTTTACAGGTCGGGGCAAGATTGGGTGGGAAGGGACTGGAGGGTACAGGAGGGGACAGAGAGGCCTCCCTTCTTCCCAGGCCTGCAGTCCCAGACAGGGCTTTTCCCAGAGAGTTAAAAGCAAGAAAGTAACCTTTAGTATTAAAAAGAAATGCTTCTTTGTTTGGGTTTTCTTTTTTTCCCCTTTTAAGCTTCTTTTCACACTTGTAATAGCTTTCTCTCTCTCTCTCTCTCTTGCCTGGGGGTCAAAGAAGGGGCTGGAGAATGTCGTACCAGGCTGCCGGGAACAAGTCCTCCTCCGGGGCTGCAGATGACTACGACAGCAGTTGGTACATTGATGAGCCCCAGGGGGGCGAGGAGCAGCAGCAGCCTGGGTAAGTGGGGCACCCGCCTGTCAGAGTGGGGTGTGCCAGAGGTCACCCATTGGTGGGGCTGGGGAGCAGGCCCTGGGAGAGGGCTGCTACAGCTGGCTTTGCCACTGATTTGCTGTGTGACCTTAGGCAAGTCCCAGACTCTCTGGGCTTCAGTCTCTGCATCTGATACTGGAAAAGATGCCTGAGGTGGGAGGACAGGGGAAGCTGGTCATCTGAGAGGCACCTGGGCAGATGTGTTCAAAGCACAGACTCCTGGGCGCATCCTTGCAGAATCAGGTCTGGACTGCTCCCCGGGTGATCTGGCCTGAAGCCTGGATGGGGGTGCAGGGGGGGGGGCTTGTAGGGGTCACTCGTCTCTGTGGTGAGGACTTGGGATGTGGTGTGTGCCAGGGCAGGCTCCGGAGGGGCGGAGGAGAGAACTAGGATCAAAGTCTGGGAACCTTGTGACCCTTTGTTTTTGGATGGTTCGGTCCTGGGAGGGAGGGCGCGGAGGTCCTGTTCTCTCCTGGAGGAAGGGAGGGAGGCAGCCAGCCCACCCCAGGGTGGCCTGAGGACTCTTGGCTCAGACCCTTTCTATCTTTGTTTAGTCTGGGCACCCTGGCAAAGGAGCTTGGCCTTTCTGTGCCCCCACAGCTGCCAAGGCCGCTTGCCTCTGTGGGACCCAGAACTTAGCCCCCCCTTTCCTGGCCTTGGGCCCCTCCTCTGCCTCCCTGCTGGGTCCCAGGGTTTCTGGAACTGGAAAGGTGAGTCTGGGAGGGTGAGGGTTTGCTAAGCCAGATGTGTGCACATCTGTTCTCCATTAAAGTTTGAAACTAGAGAAGGAAAAATACTCGTGTGCCTCCCCAGGGGCTGGGGCTGTGGCCTGGGTCACCAGGCAGGGAGAGGCCCCACCCAGGCCTGGGGGAAGCTATTGTTTAGAGGGCTTGGGGTTCTGACCACCTGGAAAACAACCCTGCTGTCAGCAAAGGTGTGCCCCCCAATTCTCCTCTTCCCTGGCTGACTTTGAGCATGTGCACTGGGCTTCCCCCCCACCTGGTCCCTTCTGTGTGTGTGGGGGGGGGGGAGCCAGGAGCCCCCTGAGGACACAGATCCTGATCAGAAGCTGGATGCTTGGGGACATCAGGGTCCAGGCACTGGCTACCTCTCACACGGGCGGCATCTGGAGGCTGCAGCTCCCTTCTCCCACAGTAGGACATGGCACTGGTAAAAAATGAGGATTTTTTGAGTCTTCCTTTTGTTTTTTTGGTACTGGGGATTGAACCCAGGGGCATTCTATCTCCAAGCTACACCCCCAGTTCTGCCCCCCCCCCATTTTTAAACAGGGTCTCACTAAGTTGCTGAGGCTAGCCTCAAACCTGCCATCCTCCTGTCTCAGCCTCCTAAGTACTGGGATTACAGGCATGCACCACCACGCCCTGCTTATTTATTTAGCAAAACCAAGTGGAAATACTTGGCATCTCTCCCAACCTCCCCTCCCCCAAAGATAGGAGCAGGAAGCTGGGAGTTCAGGGGAATACCAAGGAGATGAACTTGGGCTCACCTCTCCCTGTGTGAGTCACACCTCAGGGAGGGGTGCATCAAAGCTTTGAGGAGTTCCGGTGCTGGCTCCCCTCCAATGGTGCCTCTGTGCCCCCCACCCCTGTCTCAGGCTGGAGCTGGGGTTGGTGGGCGCTGGCGACAGTGATCAAGACCAAGTAGGCCACAGAAATCTCCTAAGATCCAGGACACTGCCCTGCACAGACACCCTCGATGGCTTCCCAGTGCCCCCCATGCCTGCTCCAACCTGGTCTCCCCTCCTCCACCATGCCGCCATCAAACGAAGACATGCCTGGCGCCAGCCACGCTCTCCCACCGGCCTCTCTTCTCCTCAGGCTTCCCTCTCTACGGAGCTTCCTTCCCTCTTCTTTGTTTCTTGACGTGTGTGTGTGTGTGTGTGTGTGTGTGTGTGTGTGTGTTACTAGGGATTGGACCCAGGGGGCATTCTACCTCTGAGCTACACCTCCAGCCCTTTTAATTTTTTGTTTTGAAACAGGGTCTCACTACATTGCGGAGAGTCTTGCAAAATTGCAGAGGCTGGTCTTGAACCCGTGATCCTCCTGTCTCGGCCTCCCAAAGTACTGGGATTATAGGCATGCGCCACCACCCCCAGCTTCCTTACCCCTTCTTTGCCTAAAGAGCACAGATTTGAGACCAGCCTCAGCAGCTTAGCAAGACCCTGTTTCAAAATAAAAATAAAAAGGGCTGGGAGTGTAGCTCCGTCGTAGAATGCCACTGAGGTCAATCCCCAGCACAAAGAGGAAAGAAAGGAAGGGAGGGAGGCACGCAGGCCCAAAGCACTCCTCCGATGCCTTGCCCAAAGCTTCTCTCTCATCTCTGCACACTTTAGCACCTGCTCCTGCCTCTCCTGGGATTGAGCTGCCCACCCTCCCTCCCCTTGCCGCATCCATGCTGTCCTGCGTGATCACCACACAGAGCATGCGTTCAGGAGCATCACCCAAGCAAGTGCTTGTGCAATAAACACACTGCTCTAAGGAGCCAGATGAGGACCTCAGGGGACACCAAAAGAGCCAAAGGTTCCCCCAGATGGGGCCCTGGAGGGGATCCCCCAGGCCCGAGTTGGCTCCTGGTTTGGGGTGGAGCCAGCTGCTCCAGGGACAGTGTGCTGAGTGTGTCCTGGCTGTGCCTGGGAGGACAGGGTTGAGCAGGACCTGGTCACTTGGGGGGTGCAGGCGGTAGGGCTGAGGACTGGTCCTGAACTCTGAGTGCTGGACAGAGGCCAAACCTTGGCCCCGCACACCAGGAGAGCTGCTGAGCTGAGAGTAGTGTGTGGCCCTGGCTGGGCCAAGGGAACCTGGACTCCTATGTGGCACCACCTACCCGTGACAGAGCTCTGCTTCCTAGAGGCCGGCTCTGCCCTGACGGAGAAGTGCATAGACTCGTTCAGCCTCCCCACCCCAAGGACAAGCCCAAGGGACCAGTTTCTTTCCACTGCACACCCTCTGGGATTTCTTGAGAGCAAGCAGAGAGATGAGGCTGCCCCAGCCGAGGGCCCAGGGTTCTGTGCTCGCCCAGGAAGATAAGAACTCAGCTCTTTTCCACACCGCAGGAGGTGCCTGAGGGGGCAGGCAGTGCCCCCTGAGCTGGGCTCCCTGTCTACCCAACCCACATCTCCCCAGGTCTCACCCTCCATGCCTGCGCTGAATCTTCCCTCCAGCTCCCAGGCTCGACCCTGCCCCAGGGACCAGCCTGCTGGCTTGCCCGGCTCCAGCTCCAGCCCCGAGCTCAGAGCCTGCCTGACACCCTTTCTCTGCCACTTGACCCGGCCAGGGAAGCTGAGGCTGTCCTCACCGATCACCATGGGTCTCATCTGCACTTAGCTACCATGAGAGCAGGACTTCTGCCAGGCCTTCAGGACCTTTGTGGTGGTTAGAAAAAGAGATCCCCATTGAGGTGTATTTAGCTTCGTAGGTGCAGGATATGGTGAGGAGTGTGGCCTGGATTTCCAACCACTGAGCATCCTTGTGAGTGTACAACCCACCCAGCTGTTTGTGGAGGCACTTAATGAATGAGATGGAAACAGGAAATGAGGGAGACCCAGAAAGGTTCTTTCAGTCACAGACCGGTCTGAGGTACCAGCAAGTAGAGGCCAGATCATAGGATCAAATACTTCATTGCTTGGTCCAGGTAGTGTGTTCAACCTCTGTACTGAGAAGAGGTCTGTGGGTCTAGGAGCAGTCTGGGAGTCTTCCTGGAAGGGGAGGGATGAAGTAGGCCTTGAAGGATAGGAAGCACCTGAGTGAGTAAGAAGAGATGTTCAAGCTGGACGTGGTGGCGCATGCCTGTAATCCCAGTACTTGGGAGGCTGAGACAGGAGGATCGCAGGTTCGAGGACAGCCTCAGCAAATAGTGAGACTCTCATTAACCTAGCGAGACCCTGTTTCAAAATAAAAATAAAATAGGGCTGTGGGTGTAGCTCGTAGGTAGAATATCCCTGGGTTCAATCCCCAAGTGCCACACACACAAAAAAGAAAAGATGCTCAGGCCGACCTGGCACACTCTGCTTCCCTTAGGGAGCCTCCCGTCTTCAGGCTTATTACCCCAGAGCTTGGCACAGGGCCTCCACGCCATATGGGCCTAGGGGCCCCAGACTGATCCCAGGAAGGTGGAACTGGGCAGGCATGTGTAGGAGGAGGAGGTTGAGGGGAGCCTGGTGAAGCCTCAGTGCAGACGACCTCCCTCAGGCCCAGCTGCACACGAGGGGCTCCACAGGCCTGAGCCAGCCTCCATTTTCTTGCAGGGTAGTGCCACCCTGCCACCCCAGTGTGCCACCCGCGCTGTACCATGCCTGCCTGGCCTCGCTTTCGGTGAGTCCAACCCGGCTGGCCTGCAGCCTGCGACCCCTGCTGGGGCGAGTGCAGGGGACATTGGGAGCCCCGGGAGGGTATCTGGGAGTTCTTCCCAGGTGGGGGCCCGAACCAGGGCCATGTCCAGACTCTTGGGCTTCTGTCACCTGTTGGCCAGTCCCCAAGATGCCACATGAATGTACACTGGACGGGCGGGCGTGTTCCGGGGCAAGCCCTCAGCCTCAGCCCTCCGGGTCCTCCTGGACACCCCGCTTCTGTGTTCCCTTGCAGATCCTCGTGCTGCTGCTGCTGGCCATGCTGGCTCGGCGCCGCGGGCTCTGGCCCGGCTGTGGGCGTGGCAGGCCCCGACTGCCCAGGTTGGTTCCGGGCGCACCTGACCCGCAGCCCTGGGAGGGCGGTGATTTGTAAGGTAGTTAAAAGCCAGTTCTGACTTCAGAGACACTCCCCACCTCGCTCATTCTGGGGTTCTCCCCACCCCCACCCAGATCCCCTGATCTAGTCAGGAACCCCAGACAGAGAGGCAGGCCCCCCTCAAGCAGCCCCCAGGGTCTGACCTGCCATATAGCCGCAAGATGCTATCTGCAACCTCATTTCCCCTGAGGATTTCATCTGGTCCCTAATTTATGAGGCTCTGAACTCCAGAACTTTCTCCTTCAGCCCTGAGACCCCAGAACCTGGGGCAGGCGTGACCCTGAGGAGCCAGGTGTTGGAGACATCAGAGGGTTGGGGGAGGTGGCAGATGGTGCCCCAGTATAACGCAACCTCATACCCTCAACCCGGGGTCACACACTGAGGGGGTGCTCCCTGCTGGCTTTGTGGGGAGCCAGCCTGAGGCATCTGGCTGGACCAGGAAAGAGCTTGCCCTATGTGGGGAGGGCTTGGGGGACAATGAGGGCCAGCTGGAATATAAGCCGAGGGTCTGTGGCCCACCCTCAGCCTGGAATGGCAGTGCCCGGGACACTGGGCTGCCATCTGCCCTCTGCCCTGAGCCTCACCCAGCCCAGGGTGGGGCTGTTGCACAAGGAGGATGGGACTCACTGTTCTCTGAAGGTCCGCCATGCCAGGCAGTGTGGAGGTGGCTGATTCCTGGAGCTCCCGAGTGGGCACAGGGCCCAGAGTTGGTAGCTTGAGGCGCTCCACAAATGTTTGTAGAATGAATGAGCCTCAGTTTTGCCATCTGTAAAGTGGGACCAACTCTGCCTCCCTGGGTTATGGGACACAGCCTGGGGGTAATGTGGATACCGGGGTTGACAACCTCCTGCCCTGTCCCTGTCTCTGTGCCAGCCCTGTGGATTTCCTGTCTGGGAACATACCCCAGACAGTGCCTGCTGCTGTTTTCATCATCCTCTTCAGCTCTCTGTGCTTGCTGCTCTCGGACGAGGACCCGCTGCCCTTCCTGGCCCTCGCCTCGCCACCCAATCGAGGTACCCAGGGCGTGCCTTGGTGGGGGTGAGGAGGGGCTGCAGTTCTAGGCTTGGCTACAGAACGGCTGTCAATGGGAGGAGCCGCTGCCGCACGGCACGACCCCTCAGATCATCAGCCTTCACAAAGCGTGGAAATTAGCCCCATTTTACAGTGAGGGAACTGAGAAAAGAAACAATGAAAAAATACCGGCTTAATCTGCTGAGAACTTCCCCAGGCACTGTGCTCTCTCAGCGCCATATATATGCGTCTTCTCACTTTGCCCTTGCTAATATCCTCTGATTTTTTCCATTTTACAGATGGGGAAGCTGAGACTCCAAGAGGTAACTTGCCCCAGACCACAGCACCCATACTCGTCCGAGCCTGGGCTTGAAGCCAGGCCTCTTGCCCACTGCGGGGAGGGGCTTGGAGGCCTGGGCGGGCATGGCTGGGGCCCCACACCTGTCCCTCCATCATGCTCTCTCCACCTGTTTCGCCTTCCAGGGCCCTGGAAGATCCTGGCCCTGCTCTATTACCCTGCCCTGTACTACCCCTTGGCTGCCTGTGCCACGGCTGGGCACGGAGCCGCACACCTGCTGGGCAGCGCGCTATCCTGGGCCCACCTTAGCATCCAGGTCTGGCAGCTGGCGGAGTGTCCCCAGACACCCAAGGTAACCGCTGACTCACCGAGGCCTAGGGCAGGGGTGCACACAGCCTGCCTCAGCCTGCACGGCTCCTTTGATCTCTTTTTCTACACTGGGTTTCCACACCTTTAAACACAGGCCCGGGCCAAGCTGGCTTCCCCAGAGCCCTGCCCTCAGCAGCTTCCAGGCCAGGGGGGCAGAGGAGGAGGAAGAGGGAGCCTGCGGCCCCCAGCACCGGGCCGCCTTGGATCAGGCTGGAGTGGGAGCAGAGATGGAGGGTGGCAAGAGCCAAGTCGGGGAGTCTCAGAGGACCCAAGGAGAATGCCCAAACTTTGGAACCTGGCTCACTGGCTGCTGCCTGGGACTGGGAAGCTGCCCAGTGTAGAACCAAAAAGTGGTGGCTTTGGAGCCAGACCACCTGCGTGTGAATCCAACTTTACCACTTCATTCATTCACACACCACTTCATTCATTCACTCACCACTTCATTCATTCACTCACCACTTCATTCATTCACTCACTTCATTCATTCACACACCACTTCATTCACTCACCACTTCATTCATTCACACACCACTTCATTCATTCACTCACCACTTCATTCATTCACACACCACTTCATTCATTCACTCACCACTTCATTCATTCACACACCACTTCATTCATTCACACACCACTTCATTCATTCACTCACCACTTCATTCATTCACTCACCACTTCATTCATTCACTCACCACTTCATTCATTCACACACCACTTCATTCATTCATTCACTCAACAAATGCATTCAACAACTATGTGCCAGGGCTATTTCCGGGCACTGGAATGCAGCTGTGGACAAGCCAAGCCCTGTCCTTGGACTCCCAAGGCTATCCTAGAAGGAGACACACAGTAAACAAACAAGCAGAGTGATGCCAGGGGCCTGAAGAGACAGTGTCACCTTTCTGAGACCCACTTTCCCACCCGTTGATGACACCAATCCCTCAGGGGAAGGTGAAGATTCGGAGGCTTCTTGAGAGAACGGCCTTGTGGGTCTTTGGCACCACCTAGAACCTGGCACACACCAAGTTCTCACTAAAAAGATGTGGAATTAATGAATGATTGGAACAAATGAATGAACACACAAGGAACCCAACCCGAGAGACAGGGCATGTGCTTCCCTGGTGCCCAGTTGCAAACTATATGTAGGCAAAATTAGGCCTTCATGTAATTTTCAGGGGCCTATGTCCTAATGCACCAGAACAGAGGGATCGAGAAAGTGGGTGTCCTCCTTGCCAGGCGAGGTGGCACACACCTGTAATCCCAGTACTTGGGACACTGAGACAGGAGGATCACAGGTTTGAGCCCAGCCTCAGCAACTTAGCAAGACCCTCAGCAATTTAGCAAGACCCTGTTTCAAAATAAAAAAATAAAACAGGACTGCAGATGTAGCTCAGAAGTAGAGCAGCCCTGGGTTCAATCTCCAGTATCACAAAAAGAAAAAGAAAGTGGGTGTCCCCTGTGTCAGGCCTCTCTGCAGCCCCTAGGGGAGAAGCAGGGGGGCATAACCTCCTCCTGTGGGCTCCTCCCAGGCCTGTGGGAGTCCAGGAACCTGGGGGGGGTGAGCACCTCTATAGGGCCCGCAAGGGGAAGTGGGGCCTGTATGCAAGGGGTGGCCCAGGTCTGCAGTCCTTGGAACCAGAAGCCGTCCAGTGGCATTCCAGACTGCTCAGGGGGCTGTGTGAGGCGGGAACAGAAATGAATTCTGGTTCTTGGTGGGGGAAGAAAGCAGAGGTAGGTCTGAGTGTCTGTCTGTCTGTCTGCTCAGATCTATAAGTACTACTCTCTGCTGGCCTCGCTGCCTCTCCTTCTGGGCCTTGGATTCCTGAGTCTTTGGTATCCAGTACAGCTGGTGCGAAGCTTCAGCCACAGGACGGGAGCAGGCGCTAAGGTAAAGGGACAGGGCCGGGCTGGGGTGGGGCTTCTACTCATCCAAGACACCGGGCTCCCCGGCTGTGGCCCGCTGTGCATGGTCATGCTTGGTGTAGGACCCAGCACTTAACAGGAGCATGGAAAATGTTTTCTGAGTCACTGGGCGACTGCTTAGTGGCTGGCCCTGGACTGGCACCCAGGGTGCCCGGGGCACTGGGCTGTGTGTGCAGTGGGAATTCAACACAGGAAAACTGAGTCAGAGACAGGAAGTCATAACTCTGTCTTAGAAACACTGAGGAGCCAGCTGGAGAAATGAGATGGGTCAGGAGGGTCCTCAGAGTTCTGCAGGTGCTGAAGGGATTCAGGAAGCACCAGGGCAGAGTGGCATTATGAATCAGGCCTTGGTTAGACACTGGAGAGGTCTGGGAGGGCTTCCTGGAGGAGATGGGCTTTAGTAGGGACCTGAAGGATGGGAAGGGTCTAAAGTGGGGAGAACACTGGAAAGAGAATGAATACAGGGGCAGAGGGGTGTGTGTCTGTTCTGTTCACATCTATGTTGGCAGCATGAGCAGGTCGTAGGTCATAAGAAGATACTCAGTGAATATTGTTGAATTTTGGGATGGATGGATACATCACTGTGAGAGAGAATTCTTAAAATATTTTGCAATTTGTGTGTGTGTGTGGAGGGGGTGGCACTGGGGATTGAACCCAGGGAAGTTCTACCACTGAGCCCTTTTTATTTTTCATTTTGAAACAGGGTCTCCTTAAGTTGCTGAGGCTGGCCTTGAACTTTTGATCCTCTTGTCTCAGTCTCCCAAGTACTGGGATTACAAGCAGGCATCACCTCATGTGGCTAAGATTTTGCAATCCTCTTAAGAAGCCTTCTAAGCACCTACTGCATGTTGGGCCCTGGGCTGGGTGCTAAGGACTCAGGCCTGTGCTGGGCTTCCAGGAGCTTCCCCGTGGTGGGGCCATGGACACGGACGTGCAATGTGAAGTGGGTAGTGGACTCCTCCAAATGCCACAGGGGTGCAGTGTAGGTGAGGCCGAGGGGAAGAGGGGGGCGAGCGTGTGGCGCTCACCTGTAATCCCAGGTCTTGGGTGGCAGAGAGGAGGATCACAGGTTCAAGACCAGCCTCACAACTTAGTGAGATCCTCAAGCAACTTAGCAAGTCCCTATTTCAAAATAAAAAATAAAAAGGGCTAGGAGTGTAGCTCAGAGGTAGAAGGCCCCTGGGTTCAGTCCCCAGTTCCACAAAAAAGGGGGTGGGGGACAGACTCAAGGATGGGTGAGGACACCGGCGCTGAAGGACATGGCTCCTGTTCAGATGGGGCAGCGAGAAGGGGAACAGCAGGGGAAGACAGCAGGTGGACTGCGTAGGGTCCCCAGCTCAGCAGAGGGACTGCGAGGGAGGGATGGAGAGTGAGGCTGGAGCCCGGTGGGCTCAGCTTCCCAGGGCAGCCCCTGGCTGGGGTCTGGGCGTGGGTCTGGGTATGGCTCCTCCATGGCAGGCCGTGGGGCTGAGTGCTGGCCGCTCCTGCCCTCCCAATGCTCCTGCTCCTGCAAGAAGCCCATTCTCCCCCCAGTTTTACAGCTGGCTTGGAAGAGGGGAGCAGCTCCCCAGGGGGGACACAGTGCACAAGGGAGTTCCTTCACCTCCTCTCCAGGACCATCCTCAGCCTCACCTCTGCCTCCGTGGCAAGCCTCTCTCAAAAGGAATAAAACGCTCTTTGGACTTTGGTCAAAGAGATTTAAGTCACAAAGAAACGAGTGGAGCTTTGAGCTGACCCACTCCTGCCCCAGGTCCCAGGTTGCCCTGGCAACGGGTGGGCACAGTCTGCATTCTCCTGCTGATCTGGGGCAGTGGCATCTTCCCGGTGGATCACTTCTCGGGCAGCTTACGGCCTGGAATGTGGCTTAGGCAAATCCGGTCGCCCTTGTGATTGCCCTCAGGAGGAAGGAAAAGCCTGTGGGTCTGCCCTGGAATGGCCCCATCCTCGGTCCTGGTCAGAGATGTGCCCAGGGGACACAGACCCTCTTTGACCTAATCTCCACTAAATGAGACCAGGGTGTGTGTGCGGGGCGGGGGGGGGGGAGCAGTGATTAAATGTGACTGAGTAAAGCAGGAGAGAGTTAGAGATAAATCTTAGGAAGAACTTCCAGCATTGAGGATTCTTTGCAAGGAGACTGGTCTCGTATTTGTGGAAGAGAACAGGGCAGCTTTAGAACAGAGACCTTGTCCCCATAGACCACAGGCCAGCCTCCCCGCACTCCACAGCCAGGAGGTTTCTACAGAGACCTACTTTGGCATCCACTCTAGTGCCCTAACCCAGGGGTGCAGGGAATGGCTGGAGGAGGTCTCACCCGCTGTCTGTCCCTACAGGGGCTGCAGAGCAGCTCCTCTGAGGAGTATCTGAGGAGCCTTCTTCGCCGGAAGAAGCTGGAAAGCAGGTGAGGCCCGTGGGTGGGGCTGGGAGGCTGCTGCATGGCGCGGCGCAGATGAGGGTTGATTAGATGCTGGGGCTTGGCCCTGGCGCAAGGGTCTCTCCTGATGGTCTCCACCTGTCTGGGTCTTTCTGCAGCTCCTGTCACACCTCCAAGCATGACTTCCTGTCCCAGGCCTGGCGCTGCTCCGGACACTACATCTACACTCCGCAGCCAGGTATGGGAGGGCAGCAAGGCCGAGGGTGACAGGTGTCCTTGTCGCTCCTTTCTGGTTCATGCTCCCCAGCATCCTTGTCATCAGGAGGCACAGCTGTCAGCTCGGGACGAGGGGAAGTGAGGGATGGGGCCCCCGAGACTGGGTGGTACTGTTCACCACACCCCTTCTTTTGGGTGCTACAGGGTTCCGCCTCCCCTTGAAGCTGGTGATCTCAGCCACTCTGACAGGGACAGCCATTTACCAGGTATGTCCCGCACCCCTTAGTGTCTCTACCGCTGGACTCCTGCCCTTGACCCCAAACCTGGAACAGTTCAGGCCCAACTCAGCTGTCTGATGCCCCAGCCACAATCCGCCCAGCCGTTTCTGGTCCTCTTGGGAATGTCAGCCTACCCCGAAGGGAAGGGTGTTAGCCCTTGCTGGGCTTATATAACGACTCAGAGCAGTCGCTTTGGAGTCGCATAAGCATGCCTCCTGTGCGACCTTGGGGAAGTTATTTAACCTCTATGAACCTGGTAGCTCCTCCGTAAAATACAAGAAATAGAATCACTTTCCTCTTTGGGCAGCTGGGAAGATTTAATGAGATCAACACATTTGATAAATCCCCACCGCCACTGGCACCCCTCCCAAATAAACTCCAAAAACAAAATCTTGGGAAGTAGATATGATTCCTCTCCATTTTACAGATGGGGGAAATTGGGGATCCAAGAATGTGACTTGGCCAACTTCCTACAGCCAATAACTCAGAGTAGCCAAGCCTGAGTCCAGGTCTTTCTAGATTTAATGCTGATACAATTTGCTTCTCTCACATGAAAAATTGGAAATTTTATATTCTGAAGTTGAGGTAGATCGATGATAGAGGCAGAGATGTGCATTTGTGCTGCGTGGAGGCCTTTGGCCTGCGAGGCTGGCTGTAGCTGTGTGTAGCATACTGTGGAGGGGCCCACGGGCCCTGCTCTTAGGGGCAGATAAGAACGCTGGTGGGTGACAGGCACGTGGCTGCCACCCAGGTGCAGCCAGCTTTCTCTCCTGCAGTTCCCCCATTAGCAGAGGAAGCACTTTTGGGGGTAGGGAGCCTGGTGTGAGGCAGCAGGGCCCTGACATCCTCACCGGGGGACTCTTCCAGGTGGCCCTGCTGCTGCTGGTGAGTGTGGTTCCCACCATGCAGAAGGTGAGGGCGGGGGTCACCACGGACGTCTCCTACCTGCTGGCTGGCTTTGGGATCCTGCTCTCTGAGGACAAGCAGGAGGTGGTGGAGTTGGTGAAGCACCATCTGTGGGCTCTGGAAGGTGAGGACCCCTGGGAGTCCCTGAGGGCCACAGTGGGGATGGAAGCTGGGATACCCAAGCTGGGTCCCAGACATCCTGGGTGCCCTTGGTCACATTCCTTCCCCTCATCTCCAAATGAGGGCAGTTGGAGCTTCCAGTTCCAAGTTGCTGAGCCCCAAAGGGACCAGATCTCAGCAGCCCCTGCCCCTTGTCAGCTTCTGTGGTGCCCCAGCCCCAGCCCCAGCCCCAGTGTCTGACCAGCTCTCCAGGTATGGCGACAGAGAGGCCATGGGTGTGTGAGTTGGGGTGGGGTGGGGGAGGAAAGCAGGTGGCGAGGTGGGATGTGGGCCAGGATTTCTGGGCTGATCCTTGTGGCAGGGGTGCAGTTGGGCCAGGAAGCCATGCAGGTCTCCTGAAGCCCAGGCTGGGGATGGCTCCATCATTATGAGACAAAGTCTGGGGTCAGGAGTCACAGGGCCTGCACCCTTGGCTCACTGGAGGGCCCCTTGCTAAAATGGGCACTCTGGCCTCTGAGGAGTAACATACGATGGTCGGAGCTTAGGCTGCCAGGATTGCAGGCTGAGGTGTGGCTGCTCTGCAGCCATTCCCGACCATTCACATCACCCTAGTCCTACAGACCAGGACGTACTGGCGACAGAACGATAGGGAGCAGGGAACGGGCCAGCGTGTATCACTTGCCTGGATACTGCTGAGGCCCACAGGCTGGGCAGGTGACCAGTCCCAGGCGGGCTGGAAGTGACATCTTCAGGGAGGTTTTCCAAGCTGGCTATGGCAGGCAGGAGCAGATGTGGCCCAGCTCCACGCACATCCAAGCACAGACCCTCGCTTGCGGCAGCCCTGTTAGGTCAGCGTTGCTGACCCCAGCTCCCAGAACAGGAGGCTGAGGCTGAGGCGAGAAGCCACAGGTCTGGGCTGATGGACTGTCTGCTCATCATGCTCATAATCACATGTTCCGGTCTCTAGCTCAAGTACTCCCACTTGGGACTTCTTGGATGCAGGGGCTAAATGAAGCAGCATTTACTCCCCCAATCTGCGGATGAGGAAAACTGAGGCTCAGGAGGGACCAGAGATGCCCAAAGCCACTCAGCAATCCAGGGCTGGAACTGAGGCTGGGCTTGGGCGCCCTTTGGTCTATTTGCGGTGTAAGGAGCTAATGTCTTCAGAAATCTGAGGGTTTGTTCTACAGCCTGTCCTCAGGCTGCCCACTGGCACCTGACCAGACCCCGGTACCCTTCACAGGAGGCTCAGTCTCTGTTAGGCTGACTGTGCTAGACTCTCAAGACCATCTATTCCAAGCTGAGTGACCTTGGGCAAGCCTCTTCACCTCCTGACCTCAGTTTCCCTACCTGCAAGATGGGTGCTGAAACTGAAAAGCCAACCTTGTCCTGGAGGCCTCAACTGGATCTGTCCACAAAGAGGGCCCAGAGGGGCAGGGGCAGGTTCTAGAGGCAGCAAAGAGCAGGAAGATTTTATGGATGCCGGTGTTGGGAGGGATCCAAATTTACAGCCAGTGAAGGACAGAGAAGCAGAGGTGGACAGATGGAGGCCTGTGGCCGAGGCGGCTTGCTAACCCTCCCCTCACCAGCCCCTGTGAGTCGGTTCACTCACCTGGTGAGGCCCGGCAGGCAGGCTCCTCTTCTGGCAGGAAACGGTCCAGAATACCCCTTCCCTGGAGCTGAGCTGGCTTCAGAAGGGGCAGTGCACCAGGCCAGAGCGTACACGCTCAGGGCTGCCTCCCAACCTCGCTTTGCAGAAAAGCTAAGAAGGCATTGGAGAGCTGCGTGTGGTGGCACACACCTGTAATCCCAACACTTGGGAGGCTGAGGCAGGAGCATCACAGGTTTGAGGCCAGCCTCAGCAACCTAGCGAGACCCTGTTTCAAAATAAAAAATAAAAAGGGCTGGGGGTGTAGCTCAAAGGTAGAATGCCTCTGGGCTCAATCACCAGTACAAAATAAATAAATAAATAAATAAATAAAGAGCCGGTGGTGCTTGGTGGTGCACACCTGTAATCCCAGTACTTGGGAGGCTGAGACAGGAGGATCACAGATTTGAGACCAGCCTCAGCAACTTAAGAAGGCCTTGGAGGAAGGAGTCAAGGGCAGGCAGCGAGGCCCTGGTTTCTGCAGCAGTCTTCTCAGCCTTGGCTGCATCTGGGAACCACCTGGCAACTTTTTAAAAACCTTCCCAGTGTTGAAGTCCCATCCCAGATCCCTGAATTGGAAACTCTGGGGGCGGGGCCCAGCATCTGTGATTGAACCCCCTCGAATGCTGATACAAGCAAAGTTTAAGAACCACTGTAGGAGGCACTAAGAAGTGTCGCATGGTTGATTGGTTCCAATCCATTGCTGATAGAAACGGCTCGTGACGGCTCTCTGTTCTCTGGGGCAGCCTGGCTGCACACTGGAGTCACCTGCGCTGCCTCTGTAGCACTAAGGCTGAGTCTAACCTGCAGATTTGGGGGGGTAGAACCCATCTTCTACCCCTAAGCTACACCCCCAGCACTTTTTATTTTGTATTTTGAAACAGGGTCTCTTGAAGTTGCTGAGGCTGGCCTCAAACCTGCAATCCTCCTGTCTCGGTCTCCCAAGATTACAGGCGTGCACCACCACACCCAGCTTCTGACCTGCAGACATTCTGGTCTAACTGGTCTGAGTACCACCGGCAACGGGAGGTTTTGGCAGCTCTGAACAACCCTAACATGCCACCAGTGCCGAGACCCACTGCCCCGCAGGGAACCAGCACTTGCCCTCCCCATGTGTGTTTGCTGTCCGCTTTGGGGTTCCTGGTGGAGACACAGGAGCCAGGGGGCTTGGATCTGCTCTCCTAATCACTAGCAGCGGGCTGCCTGCATCAAGCCCTCTTTCTGAGCTCCACTTTCCTCTTCGACCCTGAGGGAACGATTCCTGTGTGACCCGACGGGGTTGCTGTGAGGGTCTGCAGCGAGGCCGGCTTGTCTGAAGTGGGGGAGGCTTGCAGCCGCATCCCTGATACTCTAACAATTGCTCACAGCGCATGCCTGCTCTCTCCCAGCCGCGGTGGGCACAGCAGTCTCATCAGTGTGTGCGCGGCCGGGGCAGGGGGAGGGCGCTGTGAGGAGGGGCTGCAGCAGCAGCAGCCACTTTGTCCCAATGAATTTGGGACATACTGCCACGGACTCACGTCCTCTGTGGCCTGAGCGAAGGCCGCGGGTGCAGGTCCGGCTGGGTTTGATGGGTTCTCCTGGGAGGCAGGCAGCGTGGTAGTGTGCCCATGAGCAAAGTGAAGCGCGGGGGCAGGGGGCGCCCTCCTCGTGCACACAGCTGAGACGGGATGTGGTGGCACTGGGGTCAGGTGGAAGGGCTCTCTCGCCGAGGGTCACAGCAATGGAAGCAACAGAACCAAGGTGAAGGCCGGGTCTGTGGCCTCTCCCGGTGTTGGCTGCCATATATCACGGAGCAGCATGGGGCCGCTGAGGTCATCGGCTTACGCTGGACCTTGGAGCTGGGGACAGGGCCAAGAGACCTCCACTGAGAGTGGCATGGGTCAGGGGTAACCCCCACCCAGGTAGCACCCCGGCAGCGGGTCAGAGGCTCCTGAAGATCCTCCAGGTGCCGACTTTGCACCGTGTCCCTCTCCCCTCCCTCCAGTCTGCTACGTCTCCGCCTTGGTCCTGTCTTGCTCGCTCACCCTCCTGCTCCTGGTCCGCTCACTGGCAACACACAGGTGAGTGTGACTCTGACACCCTGCGCAGGGTGGGAAGGGGTCGGAGCCCCTGGGCCTATATGACCCTGATCAGGACACAAGCGGGGAAGCCCCGGAGGCAGGAGCCGCTGCACCAGGCATCCCCAAGCCTGCCTGACCTTGGCTGCTGGGGGTGGACACAGAAGGCGGCCCTCCGCCTGTCCTTGGGGCGCCTGTCTGGTTGGGGAATCGCTGTGAGTGACTCGGGCTGGAGTACATAGGGAGCAGCCCGGGAAGCTGGCGTTCCACCTGGGAGCCGGAGGAGAGGGATGGAGGGCGCTACAGGCAAGAGGAACCCCATGGGCAGGAGCAGAGAGGCGAGTGAACCTGACAGCCACCTGAGCAGGCAGCTGGCAGGTGCAGGGGCTCTGGGCAGACTGTTCTGACATTGAACGAGCCTGCCTAGCCCGCCTCGCTTGCCCTTTTATGGTGAGCGCTGAGGAGGCCTGAGCAGGAGAGAGAAGGTCTTGGGTGGGAAGCAAAGGGCCAGGCACTTACCAGGGTCAGACAGTGCACCCATATCCTCTGTTTATTTGCCAGACCTCACGGTTCCTGCCCAGGGTTCTTATCCCACAGGATCAGCCCCACTTACCCTGGCATTCCAGGCCCTATAAGCCCCTGCCTGCTCTGGTGGCTAAGCAGCGCACTGCATCTGTTCTCATGGCTGTTTCCCGCTTTTCTGACCTGGCTCAGTTGAGCCCTCTGCCTGATTTTGTTTCCCTCATTCACCTTGTAAGATCCCAAAATATCATCTCTTGCAGGAAGACCTCCCAGCTTAGTCAGTGGCCTCCCTGGCTCCCTCAGTGCTGAGCTTCCCTGCGATGGCTACGGGTTGTCATTAGGTGTTGTCCAGAGGGTGGCCCCGGGGAGGAATCCAGGGAGCCTTGTTGCTCCCTGAGGTCCCAACCTCCTTTATTCACACCAGGACCAACCTTCGAGCTTTGCACCGCGGGGCCGCCCTGGACCTGGGTCCCCCCTTCCAGAGCACTCACCCGTCCCGCCAAGCCATATTCTGTTGGATGAGCTTCAGCGCCTATCAGACCGCCTTCACCTGCCTGGGTGAGCCCCGCCCCAGACGCCCAGCAGGGAGAGAGGAGGGCTCCTCAGGTCCTGACCACACCAGGCAGGCTCTGGCGCAAGAGCTAGAGGAAGCACCAGCTGCCTTCCCTGCCCTTCAGAAGCTTCCTCAGTATGGGCGTGCGGGAGCCCTTAGGGATGGGGTGCCCTTACCATGAAGACCAACCCTTGGGGCCACGAGGCGTTTATGTGCAGGTGTGGACCCAGGTCTGGAAGTAGCATGTTCAAAGTGGCACATTCCTGCTCCTATAAGGAGGGCCATGCCACTGTGAGCTGCCTCGAAAGGTAATGAGATCCTTGTCATTGTAGGTATGCAAGCAGGGTTCCGTGGGGACTGCAGAGGGGGTCCTGCCCTGAAAGAGTTGGACCAGATGACCTTCAAGGACCCCTCTTGGCCCCAAGTTTTTGATTCTCCCCCTGAGCACCACAATGAGCAAAACACCCTGATATATGAGGGGCTGGGGTCAGTGGTACAAACCCAAGAGCCCACAGCCCTCCCTCAGTTCCTCGGGATGATAAAGGGGTGGAGGAATTGCCAGGACTAATAGAACTAAAAGACATAAATCCTCATCTTGGTAGACCTTAGACCTTCCAAACTCCCCCCCTTTCTGAGGATGGATCCCAAGGGGGCACTCTCCTATTTAACTACATCCCCAGCCCCTTTTTATGTTCAGTTTTGAGACAGAATCTCGCTAAGTTACTCATGCTGGTCTCAAACTTGCGATCCTCCTGCCTCAGCCTCCCAAGTGGCAGAGATTCAGGCATGCATCACGCCAGGTTTCCCAAGCCCTTTCATACACATTATACCATGTGATCAATTCCCCTGCTTGTGTCCATAGTCAAATCTCAAGCACCTAGTAGATGCCAGTCTCTGGCTCATAGAAATTCCAACACTAATTTACCAGGAAGTCTTGTCCTCAAGAACGCAGGAGCGAGTGAGGGAAAATAACATTTGCAAAGCACATTGGTTTTCAAAGAATCGGCACAGATACAATCTCACTGGATCCCACAATAGTCCCCCAAGGTAGGGACGACTATCCCCATTTTTCAGAGGAAGAAACCAAGGCTCAGAGAGGTAATGTAACTTCTCACAGTGGCATAGCCAGGCAGCGGCTGAGCAGGGATATCAGCCCAGTTCCAGGTCAGCCCAGTTCCCAAGCTCTTGGATTCTGGGGACTGGGGCAAGGGTGAGCCAGCTCCCAAAGAACTTGCTGTCTGTCCCCTGCAGGGCTCCTGGTGCAGCAGGTCATCTTCTTCCTGGGGACCACGGCCCTTGCCTTCCTGGTGTTCATGCCTGTGCTCCACGGCAGGAACCTCCTGCTCCTACGATCCCTGGAGACCTCATGGTGAGCGGATCACGGAGTTGAGGGCTCTGAGACCCTTTTCCAGAGGGCCATTAACAGCGGTCGCCCTCCCTACCCCTCCCGCAGGCCCTTCTGGCTGACTGTGGCCCTGGCTGTAACCCTGCAGAACATAGCAGCCCACTGGGTCTTCCTGGAGACTCGCCATGGACACCCAGAACTGACTAACCGGTAAAGTGGTCCCTGGGCTTGTGGCTCCCTTGGGCCCTCAGCCTCTTCTTCAGTAGCTCTCTCTTTCCCTCCACTGCCATCTCTCTCCATTTTCTACTGGGGAGCTGAGCAAGTAGGAGAACCTGTCTTACCTGCAGAGAAGAGGACAGTGGCCCAGTTTGTTTCATATAGACAGACACTACCTCTGTCTATATCTTTCATGGGGCCAGAAATACCCACAGGAACCTTTCTTGCTTTGGGGATTGCGGCTGTCTCTTGATCCTCTGTTCCTCCATAACCCCGCACCTTCCCCTTTGCTGTTCATAGCTGGGTGCATGCCTGTGGTCCCAGTACTTGGGAGGCTGAGGGGATTGCAGGTTTGAGGCCAGTGTGAGCAGCTTACATTTGCAAGACCATGTTTCAAAATAAAAAATAAACAGGGCTGGGGGTGTAGCTCAGAGGTAAAATGCCTCCCCACACTGTTCAATCCTCAGTACCAAAAGAAAATATGTGCGGGAAAGTTGTTCGTGTCAGATGGCAGGGCTGGAGCTGGGCATAGTGGCGCACACCTGTAATCCCAGTACTTGGGAGGCTGAGACAGGAGGATCACAGGTTCACGGCCAGCCTCAGCTACTTAGTGAGGCCCTCCGCAACTTAGTGAGACCCTGTTTCAAAATAAAGAATAAAATAGGGCTGGGGTGGAGCTCGGAGGTAGAATGCCCCTGGGTTCAATCCCCAGTGCCACACACACACACACACACACACAAAAAAAAGATGGCAAGGCTGTGGCGGAAGTCCCCAGGAGGGACTTGGAGTCAGAGGATAGGGGTCCCAGAGGAGGGAGCTGGGAGATGACGGAGTCATATAAAGACCCAAGTAGACAGGGACTAAAATCCCAGCCACTGAGTAGCTGGACAGCCTTGGCTAAGTCATCCAGACTCTCTGGGCCTCAGTTTCCCTTCTGCAGAAGCAAGTAACCCCACTTGTCTCCCCGGGTGGTGGGTTGAGAGAGAGGATGCTGCTCAACAAACAGTTGGCACAATAAATGCACAGCCGCTGTGGGATCCAGGCGCGCCGGCCATGGAACGGGCTCTGGGCAGGCCCACCTCAGCCGGTCTCCTCCCGCCCAGGCGAGCGCTCTGCGCGGCCACCTTTCTCCTCTTCCCCGTCAACGTGCTGGTGGGCGCAGTGGCGGCCACCTGGCGAGTGCTCCTCTCCGGCCTCTACAACGCTGTCCACCTCGGCCAGATGGACCTGAGCCTGCTGCCGCCGCGAGCTGCCACACTGGACCCGGGTAAGGTCCCGGGCAGGAGCTGGGGCGGGGAGGGCCTGCCCCGGGACCTCCCGGTGGTCTCTCAGGGGGGACATCTGTGACCACGGTGTGTGGGGGGTGTGCTCCAGAGGTCCACACGTGCCCATGTCCCGTGTGTGTGCCACAGCCCGGCGCACTTGGCTGCAGGATGCGATGCACGCTCCTCCGTGCCCCAGCACTGCTGCCCCTGCCCCACCCCAGGTTACTACACATACCGAAACTTCCTGAAGATGGAGGTCAGCCAGTCGCATCCAGCCATGATGGCCTTCTGCGCACTGCTCCTTCCAGCACGGAGCCCCCAGCCACAGCCCCCCGAGGCCCCCCAGGACAGCCTCCGACCTGGGGAGGAAGAAGAAGGTGCGCCCTCCCACTGGGAATGGGGGTCCAGCCCGCCCAGCTTCTCCTAGGAAGGAACCACAGGCGTCTACCCCCTCCCCCAGCACACAGGGCCAGGAAAATCCTCCCGTCCTCTGTCCCTTGGCCGCCTGTGGTTGCCCTTCCTGGTTCCGAATTACCTGGGGTAATTCGTTCCATCACACACACACACACACACACACACACACACACACCCCAACCATATTCATAGAGAATGAAGTGGCTGCCATGCTGAGGGCTCTGTCATGCCCCCAGGTGACCCCCACGTCTCCCACTGGGAGTATGAGGCCTCCGGTTTCCCTGCTGCCCAGGAAGTGTGTAGTAGGAGGGGACACTAAGCCAGTTCCGTGCCCCAATGCTGGCCAGGCCTCCAGGCCCTCCACAGACCTCATCCGCAGCCTCTTCTGCCTACCACCTGCAGGGTGGCATCCTGATCCTTCACAAACCCCCTCTGCAGCCCCGTGCTTCTCCAACTCCCCACTCTGAGCTAGCAACTGGGACCCCAGGCTCACCTTCCTATGCACAGGATTTTCACTCTGCTTAAGTCTGGGGACTGAGCAGATGTGGGCGAGTGTTTGTCAAGTGACTCACAGAAGGTCTCTCCCCCTCAGGGATGCAGTTGCTGCAGACAAAGGACCCCATGGCCAAGGGAACGGGGCCCAGAGCCAGCCGAAGCAGGGCCCGCTGGGGTCTGGCCTACACGCTGCTGCACAACCCAGCCCTGCAGGCCTTCCGGAAGACAGCCCTGTCAGGTGCCCGGGCCAATGGCGCTCAGCCCTGAGGGTGAGGAAGGCCAGCACACCCGGCCCTGTGTCGCGGCACATTCCCATCTACCATTGTACTCCTGTTTCCCAGCTCTCCTGGCGTCACCCCAGCCATGGAAGCCCCCCACCTAGCAGCAGCTCTGCCAGCAGGTCCCCTGGGACCAGGGCTCGGGCCCAGCTGTGGACCGAGGCCACCGTCACCGGGGTCAGGTCTGTCCATACTGTGAGCCTCGGAGGACCCTGGTCAGCTTGGCCGTGGGAACGCCGGACTCTGAAGAAAGCAGCTGGTGGGTTAGGCCCTGGCTCTGCTGCAGCCGTGCAGGGCCTCCCAGAGGCCTCTGCTGAAGGGGCTGTGACTCAGGGCCAGGCAGCCTCCTGGTCCAGCTCAGCCCCACCCCAGCCCTGGCCCTCACGCCAGAGCCGCCATGGCCCTCCTCTCCCAGCTCTTCCCTCTCCTCTGCTGGAAGGCTGGAAGGCTCCTGGGCCACGGGGTCTGAGGAAGACATTGCAGGCTCCTGGACCCTACAGCACACTCACGACTCCAGCACACTCACGACTCCAGGCCCCACACCAAGCCGCCTGCTTCTGAGAGCCAGATATTTTTGTAGTTTTTATGCCTTTAGCTATTATGAAAGAGGTTAGTGTGTTCCTGGTAATAAACTTGCCCCTGAGAAACAGCTCTCCTTACAGGGGGAAGGGGTGTAGGGAACCCTGCCCATGCTGTCAGTAAATCCATCCTGTGTTTATGGGGCTCTGGTGAGGTGGGGTATGCTGGCTGGGCACTGGGTAGGGGCAGACAGGACCCACAGCCGTACCCCTTGGGTGATGAAGACTGGGAACCCCATGATGTCACTCCCAAGAAGTGTGAATGCTGGACTTCTCTGAGTCTTTTTTTTTTTTTTTTTTTGGTACTGGGGATTAAACCCAGGGGCATTCTACCTCCGAGTTACACCCCCAGCCCTTTTTATTTTTATTTTTCATTTGAAACAGGGTCTCCCTACGTTGCTGGGGCTAGCCTCGCAACTGTGATCTTGTCTCAGCCTTACAAGTACTAGAATTACAGACACTCCCATCACACCCGGTTTATTCTGGGTCTTAAAGGCCAGACAGAGATTGTGGGGAGGAGGGACTACAGGAAAGGGGGGAAAGTGGGGGACACTGTGGGGTGGCAGGGACTGTCCCAGTGTCAGTACACCAAGTATGAAGAGGGGGCTCAAGACAAATTGGGGTTCCTTCTCCTGCCAGGGGCTTAGTGGAGGTGGAGGGAGGCATGACTAGGAGAGAAGCTGTAGGCGGGGTCCATCCCCACTGGGGGCTCCTGGGAAAGTGACCACCACATAGCGCTGAGTCAGGGGCCTCAAGAAATGCCCGCACAGTCTGTGCAACTAGAGACCTGTGATCCACATTCCTGCCCCCACTATAGCCTCAAACACACACAAGTCAGGGGCGGGGCCAGGGAGCCGAAACCCACCTTCCAGGCTGCCCATAGAACACATGCTCCTATTTCCCTGCAACCCACTGAAAAATGCCTTCCTGGCTCAGTGTCAAGGACTGACAGCATCACAGGAAGGAGGACCCAGACTCGGCCTCTGCTCTTAACAAAGAAACAATCACAATGGAGTGTGATCAGGCTGGGTCACAGGATACCCAGGGCTGTGTGGGCCAAAGAAGGGAGCCTGGTCCATACTGGGAGTAGGGGAACAACCAGGAAGGCTTCCTGGAGGAGGCAATGCCTGAGCCACATCTCAAAGACTGACTTAGCCAAATGAAGAACAGGGAAGGGGTGCACAGGCTGAGGGAAGAGCAGAAATAAAGGTGCAGAGAATGACAGGTCACTGAGCATTGAGGCAATGATAAATCAGCATTTCTAAGAAGATGCACAGAGGGTGGGCAACATTAGAGGGGCGGTAAATGGCTGGCTGGGAAGTTCAGGTTTCACTGAGGGCAGTGGGAGCTGTGGAAGACTCTAAAGCAGGGGAGTAGCTAGTCACATGGCACAACTGTTCCCACGCTGCCCTAACTCGAGTCGGGTCCACCTCCCGTTCCAGGAAGCCGAGGCTGCTCACCTGTGAATGTCCCAGTGTCCAAGTCAGATTGGCATGATGGAGCCTTAGATAATCAGTTGATGGGGCCTTAAGCAGTACCCTGTCTTACCCTGTCATTTGGTTTTGGAGGCAACTAAAGTCCAGAGATGGGCAGTGACTTACCCAAGTTGGCATGGCACGGGCGATCTGACTCCATGTTGCTGTTTTCCGCCCGATGTGGAGTCACCCTTGACCCAGGCTGCTAGGGCGCTGGAGCTGCGAGTCGTGGAGGAGGGGAGAGGGGAGGCCCTATGTGAGGACCAGGGGGTGGGGGAGGGGCTGGCCAGCTGCCAAGGCTGCAGCTGCTACCCCAGACTCCCCAGCCCCCTGCCTCCGCGCTGCTGAGCTCCGCAGTTCTGGGAGCTCTGGGCAGAGGCTGCGGCGCCTCCCCCTCTGGGTCACTGTGCCTGTGTGCAAGCACCCTCAGTCTTGAAATGGGTGGGATGGAGGCAGTGGGGAGACCTCTCTGACCTTGCACAGGAATGTGGTTCTACGGGGTCTGACCCCATCCATATCCCTCCATTCTCAGAGACCCACAAGTGTGACCAGCCCCCCGCTAAGTCAGTTGCTGATCTACCTGCTCCGTGGGGAAAATTCCCTATGGGGCCCTTAGTCCCCACCTGGACTTTCCTCTTGGATTACCATTTCCTCTTCCTAGAAAAAGGGGTGGCAGGCAAGTCACCAGCTTCTCCCTCCAGGCTGTCCTCCTGTTCCCAGTTTCTCTGGGGCTTTCTCTCTCCCTTGTCCTATGTCCCCTTGGCTCTCCTCCCTCTCACCCCACCTGTCCCTCAACCTGTTTCTCTCCACCCCTAACACCTCTTTCAGAAGCAAGATAGGGAAGAGGAGCCACAACCCAGGCCCCATTGCCTTGCCCCTCTCCACAGTGCCACCAGTGCCCCCAGGAAGCCTCCTTACTTGTGGCCAGGCTCCTAACCCCATTTGCCTGTGGGTGAGTTTCAGAGCAGGGAACATCTGCAGCTCATCTCAAGGCCCAAACCCGCTCGCCACTGGGTGGCCCTGCCCATGTCCCATGGGCCCCTGTCCTGGGCGGGCACCACTGTCACACGTGGCCATCCTGACTCTGCAGCTCGTGATCCCACCCCCACCCCGAAATAGGGACTCTTAGATTCAGACAAAACTCCAGGCAGACACAGGGGAGCATTGCAAATGCTATTTATTTCTCTGTCGCCCTGGCTGGCTGGCCTCTCAGGAGGGGCAGGCTACAGGTGCATACTTGGAGAGATAGGAAGGGCAGATGTCCTGGGCGGAGGGCACAGGCCGGGACAGGAAGGGTGAGAGGAGAGAGAGGCCCAGCCTGGTCCTCCAAGCCTTCTGGGTGGTGGGGGGCAGGGCAGGAGGAGCTCGTGCAGGTCATGCACAGCCTCTGGCCTCCCCAGCTACTATCCCCCATCCTTCCTCCTCTCCTGTGCTTCAGGCTTCTCCCTGCCATGTTCCAGTGCCTCCTGTGTGGTCCTCACCAACTAGTCAGTCACAGTGCCTGGAATTCCCAGTGGGGTTGGGGCATCACCCCACTAGCCTGCTGCCCCTGATGGGGGGTGGGGAAGGGCGACACTGTTAGCAGCAATTAGCACCACGGATGGTGAGTTTTGGAATTCTAGTCACTAGCTTTGAGCAGGTCTAGAAGTCGGGGTGGTGGGCATTCCAGAAGAGACTAGAAGGGGAGGTAAGATGATGAGAAGTCGCGAGAGCAGGCCTCAAGCCTTGCTGTCTCCAGACCCGGTGGCACTTACGAGGAATGTGGGCAGCAGTGGAGGGGGCAGCTGGGGAGGCCCAGGGGCTGCTCCAGCCCAGCCCGGTTCAGGGGCAGCTAGAAGGAGGTGAGAAGGAGGGCGAGCAGACTCTGGCCCAGCAGGATCAGGCCTGGGAGCCTCTGCCCAGGGACCCCTGCCGCCGTCACAGCTGCCTCGGGGCTCCCCCCGGCACGGCTGAGGTAGATAATGACCACATTGTCCTCAGGCCCGGATGGCTGGACCTCGTTGTCAACCGTATAGCAACCCTTGCCTTCGACCGCTTTGCCGTGGAACCTGCGCCCCAGCGCATCCTCCCCGCCCTCGCCCGGCGTGGCCAGCGCCACATTCACCGAGCTCTCGGCACTGCCCAGCTCGTTGGTGGCCAGGCAGCTGTAGGTGCCCTCCTCCAGCTTGCCGAAGTCGGGGATGAGCAGGCTGCCGTTGGCAAAGGCCTGGAAGCGTGGCTGGCCACTGACTACAGGGGTGCCGGGCAGGGCGCTCCCGTCGGTGCCCACATTGGGGCTGGTGATCTCCACTGCACCACCGGGCGTCTGGATGTGCCAGTGGAGCTGAGGGGCTGGCTGCCCATCCACATCACAGTGGAGTGCCAGCACGAAGCCGGGCCGCAGCTCAGCACCGTCCTGGCTGGGCTGGTAGCTGAGCTGCACTGAGGGCGCAGAGCAAGGCAGCGGAGGCAGGCGGCTCAGTGGGGTGCCCTTGAGCACATGGGGCGAAGTGCAGGCGATGTTATCCTGCTCCGGGATGGACACAGCCGTGGCCAGGGCCCAGGTCTTGAGCCACACGATGCCACAGGTGCAGTCGAAGGGGTTGTCGTTGATCTGCAGGTGGGACAGCGCGGTGAGCGGTGCGAAGGTGCCCTCGGCCAGCGTGTGCAGGCGGTTGTGGTTGAGCTGCAGCGAGCGAAGGGCGCGCAGGCTGCGGAAGGCATCGCGGGGAATGAAGGTCAGCTCATTGCTGTCCATCTTGAGCAACTGGAGGGCGCTGAGGTTGTGCAAGTCACTCCAGGCAAAGTCAGAGATGAGGTTGTGGCTGAGATCCAGGCTCTTGAGGTGGCCCAGAGGGGCCAGGGCCCCGGCAGCCACCGTGCGGATCTCGTTGTGTGCCAGCCACAGCGACTGCAGCAGGGGCACCTCCCCAAAGGCGCCCTTGGGCAAGCCAGGCAGCCGGTTGGCCGACAGGCTCAGCGTGGTCACGTTGGCTGGGAAGCCAGGCGGCACGGCCTCCAGGTCACGGTAGGCGCAGTCAGCAATCTGGAAGCCGTACTTCTCCCCACAGTCGCAGGGCTCAGGACAGGCCTGCACCAAGCCCAGGAGAACTGCCCAGCAGAGCAGGCACAGCTCCTGCATCGTACCTCCTGCACAGAAGGACAGGTCACCCGGTGAACCCAAGGACCCGTCGAAGGGGCCTCTCCCAGGATCCCAGCCCAAGCTCTTCCCCACCAGGAGGCCCTGCACTGCACAACACAGCTAAAGCCCACCCCCATTCCGCAGAAGGGGAAACTGAGGCCCGGAGAAGGGCCGGGACTTGCCGAGGTCGCACAGCCAGGCAGGGCGAAGACAGGACGGAAGAGGACTCCAGCTTCTCCTCCGAGCAGAGCTCTCCCTGCCTCGGCCTGTTCCTAGCTGACTTTATGACTTGAAATCTGTTTTCCAGCCGCCTCCTCCCCCAGCACTTCACAGAGCCTCCCTCCTGCCCTCCCACATCCTGGCCACAGTCCCTCCCACCAGAGCCCCCCAAAGGTATGCTTTGCCCCGGCCTAGACAAGGCTCCTTGTGCAGTGCACACCACCCCCATCCACCCTGGCCGCTCCCTCCCTCTCCTCCGGCCACAACCACAGCAGACACCAGGCCCTTTCTGCAGAATCACACCCATGGCTTGTTCCCTTCAAACTACGGCAGGCAGCTGCCTAAATAAACCCTCCCAGGACCTCTCAGCTGACTTGGGCGAAGCCCCTTGGCTCAGCCCAAACACAGCTGGGATTTCCGGGGTCTTGGTTGTCGAAGAGACAGATGCTCTCTGGATGGCTCTGATCAAGGGATTGTCCGAAGCACCTCAAACCAACAGGGCTGTGCCAAGCGGGAACCAACCCCTGCGCCCCGCATGCAGGCCTCGGCCTCCACTCGTCAGCCCTGGGTGTCCTCCTCCCCGACTTACCTTTGAACCACTCTTCCTTAGTCAACCAAAAAGCAACAAAGGACCTAGTTAGCTCTGAAAGTCCGCAAGGCTGAGGAGCCCAAGGTGAGGACGCTGGAGGAAGGGGCAGCCTGGTCCCGCAGCACCTTCAGTTTGCAGGCCTGTGCCCACCCTGCCCGCACAGGGTGCCTGGGACCGTGCGCCGAGATGAGCTGCAGCAGGCACTCCCTCCACCAGGCCAGACAACTGCCGCTCTGCTACAACAGGGACCCGCGTTTCATAAGTGACACCAGAAACGGGAGGGGGGAGAGAGGCCAAATTTTTTTGGGTTGTGTTTTCTCTCTCCCTCTCTCTCTCTCTCTTTAGCAGCTTCAACTTCCTTAAAGACATAGCACTGTCTGGATAGGACCCAAGAAAAGATGAGGCCAGAGGGTTTTCAGGGGGGAAGGGCGAGGAATCAGATCTCATGGAAAGTGGGAAACTTCTAACTTCACTTCAAAGAGGAGAAAAAGGAGCGGCGCTTTCCTCCTAGCAGGCCGTACCGTGCAGTACGGGGTCTGCGTGCTGTGTGTACGTGTGTGTATGTACAAGTTTGGGGGGGGGGGCAGTGAGAATACGTATTACTGTGTGTGGATAAGTTTGTATGTGTTAGTGTAGGTGTGGGTATGAAGTTGTGTGAGAATTTCCATGTATGTGAGAAGGTTTGAGTGTGTGTAGATGCCTGTGTGTGTGTGTGTGTGTGTGTGTCATGGAGTGTGTTTGTGTGTGGAAGCAAGTGTGTATTATGTGTGTATGGGGGGGTGTCTCAGCGAAAAGCTGAGGCCGCCAAAGTGTATGAAACAGCTGCCAGGTCCCAACCCCTTAGCAAGAAGCCAAAATGCTGGTGTTTTTAGGAAAACATCCTGCTGGCCAGGGTGGGTGGAGCCGCCTGGTGTCGGGGAGCTCCCAGGGCCCCAGCGCAGCCCTACATTGAGGTGGGAGGGAAGGAGTGGAGGCCAGCGGGAGGACAGGAAGCCTGGCTCAGAGCTCCTAACAGAAAGCCCAGGACAGGAACCAGTTGGACATCAGTGTCCCTGGCTGGGAATTTGGGACACCCAGGCTCACAAGAGAGGTTCCACCCCTCAGGACTGCCCACCTGGCACCCAAGCCTGAGGTGGAGGAGCCTCACTCCTGGCAGATTCTCTGTGGCCCCACAGTGCCTGAAATCCACCATTGCTGCCTGGCATCTATGCAGTCAGCTTGTCCCCTCTGGGCCCCACAGTCCGCACACTGTGCGAGAGGGGCATTCGCCTCCAGAAAGAGCATGCTGGACCTTCCCCCCGACACACACACACACACACACAGGCGGGCCCAGGGGAATGGGAATGGAGAAATGAAGAGGCCCAAGACAAGGGAGACGGAGGAAAGTAGAGAGAGCCCCAGGAAAGAACTTTGTAGATTGGATAATTCTTTTCTTCCACAGAACCAGCCTATTCCTATTCCCTCTGGAGCCCTCGACCCAAGCTTCCTGTACCTTCTGTCTGTCTGTTCATGACTCAACTTACCCTCTTGGCAGGGCCAAGGACTAACAGGTATGGTCTTGAGCTGAAAGCACCTGAGGAGCCTTGTGCTAGCGCCTCACAGCCCCTCTGTCACCGAGCGAGGCTACAGAAGTCCACAGCACGCTGCCTGCAAACGCCCAGTTGAAGGTTGAGAATATTATTTAGATCCTTCCCCTGCAGATGAGGCCTTCTCTTGCATCATCCCTACTGTGCTGGAGAACTTCTGAAAAAGTCCTGAATTGGGTGAGTCAACCAGAGGCTGGAAGCTTACACATCCAGGGTTCAATCAGAGGAGAATGAGTGACCTGTGTTGGTCAGGGAGGACTGCCTGGGGGGTGGGGCTCACTGGGCTTCTGCACAGCCTCTATACGTCCTCCGCCTGCACAAAGCCTCACCTCCGGGGCCTCTGAGGAGCTCGCAGGCCCCGCTCCACCTCCCTCCTACAAAACACAGCAGGAAACACACCAGGGCCTGAGCGCACCATCCTCCCCAGCCCTCAGTTCCTCCCGAGGTGGCTGGCTCCTGGCATAGCCCTTCCGAGACCACCGGTCCAGAAGGCCGTCTCCCGTTAATTGCTCTCCCAGACCTCCCTGTGTTCCGCAGTGGTTTATTCCTGTGCTTGGTGTGTGATGTCTACTGGAGAGGAAGTCCCCTGAGGGCGGAAGCCTGTCCTCCCAGTTCCTATTGGTCCCTGGCACAGAGAAGAGGCTCCATAAGCAGCCTTTGATTGAATGAATGGTCATCAGACATCAGAAAGGAAAGTGCTTCCTCCTCGTGGCACAGATGGGGACTCTGGGCCCAGACCAGGGAGGGACCCCGCAGCTCTGTACGACGACAGTGTAGACAAGTCTGCGTACAGTGTAGGAGACTCACTCAATGTTGGGCGGGTGAGTGTGTCACCAGCATTCCTGGGAACCAGGCGCCCTCCTCCACCATCATCGAAGACCTTGATGGCAGCCAAACACCAGGCTGTCCTCAGAATCCCACTTTGGAACCGCCCTGGAGACAGGGTGGGGGAAGCAAGAGGAGCCAGCCGGCTGAGGAGGAGTGAGACGGCGTGGGGCTCTTCCCATCTGCCCAGGGCCTACCGCTGCCTGCAGGGGGCAGCCCTGCCCCGCCACCACCACCAGGAAGGGCAGCCGGACAAAGGCCACCAGGGCCGAGTGGATCTCAGCTGATGACCATCCAATCCTCCATGGTGTTTCACCCCAGCAGAGCCTGAGGGGCAGTAGTACACCTTGCTGTCCCCATCTGAAGTTCTTCCTGCAAAGTCCACCCCAAAGGACACAGCGAGTGGCCCAGAAGACCCACCGGAAGCTGGGCTCCCTGCCTTCTTCCCAGCCTAGAACTCCCGGTGGGCTGCTGGACCACCATGGCTCAGGCCTGGAGGTGGGGCCCTCAGTGGATATGTGACACTTTGACTGTCCCCAGATCACTGATGGAGACCTGGAGGCCCAGACCAGAGAGCTCTTCTCAGACTCTCTCAAGCCCTTACGCCATCTGGAGGGCTTGGCAGCCCCACTGCAGAGGAGGGGAAAACCGGGGGGTCTGGAAGGAGAGGAAAGGGGCCCTGATCTGGGAGCTCCTCCTGCCCGCCCTGGCCCCAGCTCCAGGGGTTCTTGGGCAGCTTGTAGGGTGACCAACCAACTGTCGTGATTTACCTGGACTAATGGGTCTCCTGGTACACAATTTCCAGTGCTAACATCTGGGCAGTCCCAGGCACGGGGACAGTTGGTCACCCTGATAGGGAATGGCGGGCTCACTTCGGCCATGCCTTTTCCTTCCCCTCGCCCTTTCCTGCTTTGCTCAGCCCTCTTTCCTCCTGTTCCTTCTGCGTCTCTCCCCTCCATCCTGCTACCTCCAACCAGGGGGGCCAATCCCACTCCAGCTGCAGCTGCTCACCAGGACACCCCTGCCCCAGAGAGGCCCCCAGGCTGCAGGCAGCGCCAAGTCGGCTTTTCCTGGAAGGCAAAGAAAAAAAAGTCCTGAAGAGAAAATAGAGAGAGAGAGATGGAATCTAGCAGAGTAAGAGAATGGGAGAGAAACAGAGAGAGACCTGGAGAAAGAGAGTGGAGACAATCCCAGGCAGCCAGGGAACCTGAGGTGGAGACGGGAAGTGAGGAGGCAAGGCCCAGAAAGAAAGATGGAGAAAGTCAACAGCCTGAGAGCCACCATGCTGGAGGGGTGCTGCCGCTCAGCTGTGGTCCTGGGGTGGCCGCCATCCAGACAGGGACAGAGTTGATCTCAGCCCCCGGCCTCCCACACAGCTTGTTGAAATAATTAGGAGGAAGCTCAACTCTCTCCTGGTGGGACTTGTTGACACCTGTAGGTTCCCAGGGAGGGACAGGCCGGGCTGGGCCCTGGAGAAGATGGGGTTATGGAAGAGCCCTGGACCGGTGCACGAGTGCGCATGCGCACACAGGTACAGCATGGAGGGGAGAGCTCTGTCTAGACCAAGCGAGATTTCCCATTCCTGGGCCTCAGTTTCTCTGTCACGCGTAGGAGTTGGTCTAAGGCCCTTCAGCCTTGATGTTGTGCTGTGCTTGAGTTTCTCACAAAGGTGTACATTTCCACATGGAGTCTGTGCCTGCACGAGTGTTCAGTTATCATTGTTCTTCTTTCTCTTCCTTTTTTTTTTCTTTTTTTTTTTCCCCTGGTTCTAGGGTTTGAACCCAGGGACGCTCTATGCTACACCCACAGCTTTTTTTTTTTTTTTTTTTTTTTGTGTGTGTGTGTGTGTGTTACTGGGGATTGGACCCAGAGGCATTCTACCTCTGAGCTACACCCCAGCCCTGTTTTTTATTTTTATTTTGAAGCAGGATCTCGCTAGGTTGATGAGAATCTCATTTCTTGCTGAGACTGTCCTTGAACCTGTGATCTTCCTGTCTCAGCCTCCCAAGTACTGGGATTACAGGTATGTGCCACCACACCCAGCTTTCTTTTTTTTTTTGAAATACAATCTCGCTAAGTTGCTGAGGCTGGCCTCAAACCTGCGATCCTCCTGTTATTTCTCTTTGCATGCGTTTGAAAGGGAAGCCCGTGCTTGTTCTCCACATGAGCTTGCTGGCGCGTGTGCCCGTGTGCACGTGTGGAGCGGAGGGAGCATAAGCTCATGGTGCCTGAGGCCATGGATGAGGGGTGCGGCGCAAGGCCCATCTTCTCTCCTGCTTTGCCCTTGGCCCAAACGCCCAGCTGACCTATTCCAGGCCCACCCTGACCCCGCACTGGGCACCCGCATTCCCATTTCCTCCCCACTCCACACACCCCTTCCCTACCCTTAGGACCTTGGAATCCAGGACTGGCCTCATGGTCAGTCAGCACCTCGCTCCTTCTCTGGCTCCACCCACTGTCTCTGTGCCCTCACTTCCTGCGCCCAGCCCCACATGTCACCCTCTTTCACCTTGATCCCATTGTTCCAGTTTTCTTCTCAAATGGGGCTCTGTCCCCCTTATTTGCAGGGCTCACTTCCTCTTGCCTTTTGAGATTTGTTCAAATGCCAGCTCCCCAGAGAGAGCCTCCCAGGACACCCCAATAAACAGACTTTGTCACCTCGCCTTAGTTGTCCTTCTTCCTAACCTTCCCCCAACATATCTATACGTGTCTCCTCCACCTGAGGGTGAGCCCATGTGGTTGGGCTGTTCTGTTCACTGCTGTCCCCGCAGGGCCTGGCCAAGGGCCTGCCACTTGGTAGATGCTCAATAAATAGTTATCGAGTGACGTTGACCTCCAGCAGGAAGCCTCTGTCCCCAGCCCTCCCCCGCTGTCAGGGACTCCTCAGCCTTTTCCCTGAGGGTCACTGTCCTGCTCTCCTGGCCCCTCCTGACCTCCCCCTCAGTCTTCAAGGGCTACTCTCAGCAGCAATGCCCATTCGAGCATATTTCATAGGCCTCCTCTTTGTTCTTCCCCAAGCTGTGCTGCGATCGCCAGGTGCCCAGGGCACACGACAAAAGTCCAGTCCTCAGCCCCAGCCCCTGCCAAGGGTCTCATGAACGAATGAGAGGGAGGGTTTACACTAAGTCTCTAAACTGGGACCAGAGTTCCAGGGTCCCATCCTGTCCCTGTATTAAGCTGTGGGGTACTAGGAATGGGCCAAGGGCTTTGTTAGGGTTCAGGGCGAAAGGTTAAGACCGGGTTTGGTGGGTGGGCAGCAGTTTAACCCTATGGGTGGAGAAGGGTCTGGAATGAGAGAGTAGCAATATGCCATTTGCCCCATGGGGGAAGAGGTGGGTGGAGGGTTGGTGAACAGTGCAGAGAGAGAAGGAGAAATTTGAAGGGGGCAGAACATGTGTGTTTGGGGGGTGGAGGCTGAAACAGAGAGCCTGATGGAAGGCCCGCCCCTGCTGACGGCAGACAGCCGTGCGCACAGCAGACACCTGCTTCTCATTAGCAGGTCAAGCTGCAGTGCTGTTTCCATGCAACGCTGCTTCCCACACGGCACCAACCACCAGACGTGGGCTGCAGACCGGGCTGGGCTTCTCCCAGCCCCACGGGGCTGCCAGGAGGTAGGGCACCAGGCTGGAGACAGAGCGGGAGACTGTAGGGCAAGGCAGTGAGGCTGCACTGTCAGCCCAGGGACCCTTCCCACCTAGGGGGAGGCAGGAGAGGAGAAGGCAGGTGGCCTGGAAGCCTGGGGAGGCAGCTGCAGAGGCCACGGGGAGGGCGGCCGGGCAGGACTCATGCTGCACACACAGCCACCGAGGGTTGCAAAAGGTCACAAAAGGGAGGTGAGAGCTGGGGGGCAGGAAGACCCCAGAGGGTAAGTGGGAACTTAAATAATTTTCCAAGTTTTACCAAAGTAAAATATGCAAACGGAAACAGAAAATCAAATTGACAGGTGTATAACAAAACTACAATCATCTTTCCCTTCCCTTTCCACACCCCAGAGACAACAGCTTCTGATGGTTTCTGTGTTTGCTGTTTTGGGGGTGGGTACTGGGAATTGAACCCAGGGGCATTCTACTTCCAAGCTATACCACAGCTCTTTTTACTTTTTTTTTTTTTTTTTTTTTTTTTTGCGGTACCGGGGATTGAACCCAGGGGCTTTCTACCTCCAAGCTACATCCCCAGCCCTATTTTTTTTTATACTTTATTTTGAAACCAGGTCTCATGAAGTTGCGGAGGCCTCACTAAGTAGCTGAGGCTGGCCGCGAACCCTGATCCTCCGGTCTCCGCCTCCCAAGTACTGGGATTACAAGCGTGCGCTACCACGCCCGGCTTCCTTTTACTTTTTATCGAAACAGGGTCTTGCTAAGTTGCTGAGGCTGGCCTCGAACCTGCTGCCCTCCTGTCTCAGCCTCCCAAGTACTGTGACTACAGGCGTATGCCACCACACTTGGCTTTCTGCGTTTACTTCTGCTGCCCAGTCATTTGCAGGGCCTGGGATAAGAGAACCAAAGGAGGCCCACACACTACATGTCTAAATATTTAGAAGTTATACATCTCACAAGCTGTTTAGTGTGTTCTATTCACCAACCTTGACAAATGTACCTTTGTGACCACCTGGAAAGCCAATTTGAATTTAGAATTCTTGGTGTCCTTAAAAAAAGGGGGGACATTTGGACACAGGGAAGAATACCAGATAGAGAAGAATGCAGTTATTAGAGTAATGCATGTACAAAACGAGGAACACGAAAGGCTGTCAGCAAACCAGCAGACACTAGAGGACAGGCAGGGAACCTCCCCTCCCTCACAGCCCTCGGAAGGAGGGTGGCACACACCTGTCCTCCCAGTACTTGGGAGGCTGAGACAGGAAGATCACAGGTTCCAGGCCAGCCTCAGCAACTTAGTGAGACCCTACTTCAAAATAAAAAATAAAATCAGGCTGGAGTGTAGCGCAGAGGTAGAATATCCCTGGGTTCAATCCCCAATACAACAACAACAACAAAAAGGGAACCAGTCCTGTAGCCACCTTGATTTCACACTCCAGAACTGTGAGAGGATAAATTTCTATTAAATCACATCATTATAGAAGCCCTTGAAAACAAATACACCCTACTATGGAAAATAAGGGTTCAATTCACTTACATAGCTCCCTGTCATCTCTTCTTCCTTCTCCCCCTGGCTTTTGCTAGTTAAAACACTCTTGGTTCTTCTATTGGTGATATTTGAGCTCTAAATTATACACCTCACTTCCTACCCCATAGAGTGGAGATAAAATCTAATAACTTCCCGCTGTATAAGATGAGAAATGTATCACTCCTGCCTCTCCTCTTCCCCTTCCACTCCTCTACCTCGCACCTTGAGTCTCTTACTTTTACACTTTAAAAGATGATAATATTTGCTCTTCTAAAGTCATAACTATGATGGTTGCATTTTATCCATAGATTGACTCTAAAAGTTGAAAAAATCAATAAACCAATATTACATTATCATTCCTGTATGAATAAAGTTCACTGCTATTGCTGAGCCCAGGACTATCTGAGGATCACATTTCCTTCCCTCCTGACCCAATGTCCTGATACCCAGGCCACTCAGAAGGGATTCTTTGCATCAAGGTCAAATGAATCTAATTTTCTTATGCTCCATCAACTGCTCAAAGGCACGCCACATTTCATTTGATTTATGTATGGGCTATGGCTTTTTTTGTACAGCTTTTGATTTTCCTGGAGTTTCTAATTGCTTTCTTTATTCTTATTGTCAGTGGAATAATGTGCCTTCACCAGTTACTAAAAATAACCCAGCTTTGTGTATATCTCCCTGTGCTGACATGACCTGGCATTAAAAGCATCTACTTTCCTTAATTACTTAGCTTATCGACATATGAGCTGCTTCTGTTATTTTTGCTTTTCAAGCAACTGGGGAGCCCTTGAAACCCCAAAACCTTCTCAGTCATAGAACCTAACATGAGGCTAGGCTTTAGAAGGCATCTAATTCAAGAGCCCACGTGGAGCGCCACTCTCTTCCCTGATATGTCCCTTCCAGGAGCCCATCAATGCTGGGGAATTTCCACTCCAGCAAGGTCCATCCGCTTTGGAAACGTTTTGAGTGTTCTCTTCTTGGAATAACTCTGTCTTAGACCATTTGTTCTGTTCTAAGAAAATATCTGGGATTGGGGGATTTATAAAGAACAAAAATTTAGCCGGGCATGATGGCACATGCATGTAATCCCAGTAATTGGGAGGCTGAGACAGGAGAATTACAGGTTTGAGGCCAGCATCAGCAATTTAGTGAGCGCCCTGGCAACTTAGCAAGAGCTTATTTCGAAATAAAAAGGGCTGGAGTGTAGCTCAGAGGTAGCATGTCCCTG
Source organism: Glis glis (assembly GCA_004027185.1). Taxonomy (NCBI): domain Eukaryota; kingdom Metazoa; phylum Chordata; class Mammalia; order Rodentia; family Gliridae; genus Glis; species Glis glis. The sequence goes on along the minus strand of PVJS01001164.1, from coordinate 59,480 downwards.
GGTTCAATTCCAAGCATCCTCCCCCCCCAAAAAAAAAACCCACAAAAGAACAGACATTTATTTTCCAGTTCTGGAGGTTCTGAAGTCCAAGATGGAGGCACTGGCGGGTCCAGTTGTTGGGTGAGGGCTGCTCTCGGCTTCCAAGATGGCACCTTATTGCTGTGTCCTCAGAGGGAAGGTTCAACAGGGATTTGGAAGGGACACCACCATTCAAAACATAGCAAACCCAGCCGGGCGTAGTGACGCACGCTTGTAATCCCAGTACTTTGGGAGGTGGAGACCGGAGGATCCGGGTTCACGGCCAGCCTCAGCTCTCTCTCTCTCTCTCTCTCTCTCTCTCTACTTAGTGAGGCCCTCCGCAACTTCGTGAGACCCGGTTTCAAAATAAAGTATAAAAAATAGGGCCGGGGGTGTAGCGCAGAGGTAGAACGCCCCTGGGTTCAATCCCCGGTGCCGCAAAAAAAAAAAAAAGCAAACCCCAACCATCACTAGGCTCCCCAGCAGGGAGCCACGCTGTCTGTCTTTGTCTTCCTCCTTCAGGACGGGCTCTCCTGGGGTGACCCCAAATGTCTACCCTTGGGAATGAAAGGCTTCTCCATTGCTAGCTCTTCTCCCTAATGTTTCCTATTGCTGCACACCTGGCCTTTAACCCTGGAGGCTTGTCACCTGGCCTTTAATCCATGAGGCTTGTCACCTGACCTTTAACCCATGAGGCTTCTCTCCCAAGGTAGAAGGGAGTTGGGGGAGCGTCTTGACTGGCCTGATTCCCTTTAGGGTGTGTGACTCACTGGGCCAGGGCAGTGGCACCCACACTTGAAACCCTGTCTCTACTTAGGCAGGTCCTTCAATGTCCTTAGGGAAGTATCCTCCAGGTTTTTTTGTGTGTTTTTTTAATAGAAGAGGATTAAAAATTTTATTAATTATACTTCTATTTGTGTGTGTGTGTGTGTGTGTGTGTGTGTGTGTGTGTGTGGTACTGGAGATTGAACCCAGGGGCATTCTACCTCTGAGCTAACCTTATCCCTATTTTTTAATTTTTTATTTTGAAACAGGATTTCACTAAGTTGCAAAGGGCCTCACTAAGTTGCTGAGGCTGGCCACGAACCTGTGATCCTCCTGTCTCAGCCTCCCAAGTACTGGGATTACAAGCATGCACACCACGCCTGACTTATACTTCTGTTTTGAGGGTTTTATTTTTCTTTTTTACTCAAGGTAGAAATTATCATAAATCTGATCTACCATTCTCCCCCTCCACTTTGGAACTGGGGATTGAACCCAGGGTCATTCTACCTCTGAGCTATACCCCCAGCTCTTTTTTTATTTTTTATTCTGAAACAGGGTCTCACTAAGTTGCCGAGGATCTTGCTAAGTCGCTGAGGCTGGTCTTGAACCTATGATCCTCCTATCTCAGCTTCTCAAGTACTAGGATTACAGGTGTATGCCACCACGTCCAGCTTCACACATTCTCTACTACATACTAGACCTTTTGTACGTAACAGCTTCTTACAACCACACTACAAGGTAGGTGCTTTTATTGCCCACTTGAGAGAAAAGAACACTGAGGCTCAAGAATCAGAATTTGTCAATGTCCCCTTGGCTAGGCAACAGGGGACCAGAATCCAAACCCTTGGCTCTGATTCTCAAGTTCTGGTTCTTCTATTCCCATACATACTGGGTAGGATTGACTTCAGCAGGAAAGGGCAGGATTAAAGACATGAAGCTAGAATTTGACCAAAATCCTGAGCCCTCTAGACGCCCGGTCTCAGTGGGAGCTAGGATGTGGGAACGGAGCCTGGCCGACTGCCTGATGGCTTTTCTCTTGAACGCATCTAAGAGCCCGGACAGGTGCTCAGCTGTGAGAGGTACAGGACAAGAGCTAGGATTTATGAACCCAGCCCCCACTGCAGGTAAACAGGTAAAAAGTCAGGGAGAGAGGGGACTAGGGAGGCAGGGAGAGTCTTTAGAGGCTGTGTCAGTTCAGAGGAGAAGGGGGAGGAGGGGCAGTGGAGGGGACAGGTGTGAGAGGGGGGACATGAATTAGGCCAGGTGAGCAAAGGGGGCTTTCCCCAGACTGGCTGAAAGAGCACGGCCACTGCTTCCGGTGACATTCGCTGCAGGGATGGCCAGGGGAGCGAGCTTCAACAGACCAGAGACACCGCTCACTCATGGCATTCATTCCACAAGTACCTTGGGGCTGCTCTGATGAGGCAGGCAGTGAGCCAGGTTGTGGGTGCAGAACAGGGGTCACAGTGACAGTGGGCTAGCTGCCTCTGTGGCACTCACGGCCAGGGACATGGACACCACCCTCCAAGAATGAACTTTCTCAGCAAGAGCTCTCCCTCCCCTCCCCCACTCCCATCCTCTTGAAACACAAGAGGAGAAGATCCAGAGCTCTGGTGTGGGCTTCTGAGGTCTGGAGAGTATGCGTGCCCGTGCGCGCGCGCACACACACACACACACACACACACTCACGCACATGCACATTCACACACACTCAGCTCACTCACACTCCTTCACACTCACTCACCTCCACCAAAGCTGATTCTTTACCCTGAACACGCCGGATGTCACGCACATTCCCAGGACCCTTTCCACATCTGTTCCTGTTCTTCGGTTTCACAGAAGGAATTTTCTTTATGTTTTCTTTTTGTCTCAGTTCCATCTGAGGCAGTTGTGAATGCCCATCAAAATGCCTGTTGTAAAATTTTGATGAAATACCACTGTGCATTCTAATGGCTGAACAAGGAAAAAAATATCTAAACTCTGAAATTACCAAGGGCTAGTTAGGAAGCAGAACAGCTCATACATTGCTGGTGGGAATGCAAAATGGTTCAGTCACTTTGGAAAATAATTTGGGGTTTCATATGAAGAAGGGGTCTCACTAGATTGCTGAGAGTCTCACTATGTTGCTGAGGCTATCCTCAAACCTGTAATCCTCCTGTCTCAGCCTCCCAAATACTGGGATTACAGGCATGCGCCATCGCGCCTGACATTTTATATTCTTTTTTGAGGGGAGAGGTACTGGGGATTGAATCCAGGGGCATTCTACCTCTGAGCTACACCCCCAGCCCTATTTTATTTTTATTTTGAAACAGGGACTCGCTAGGTTGATGAGAGTCTCACTATTTGTTGAGGCTGTCCTCGAGCCTGTAATCCTCCTGTCTCAGCCTCCCAAGTACTGGCATTACAGACATGCACCACCAAGCCTGGCTTTATATTCTTTTTTTTTTTTTTTTTTTTTAGTGCTGGGGTTTGAACCTAGGGGCATTCTATCTCCGAGCTACATCCCCAGCCCTATTTTACTTCTTATTTTGAAACAGGGTCTCTCTAAGTTGCGGAGGGCCTCACTAAGTTGCTGAGACTGGCCGCGAACCTACAATCCTCCTGTCTCAGTCTTCCAAATACTGAAATTACAGGCATGCACCACCTTAAGAATATAAAGGCGTGCCAGCCTTTATATTCTTAAGATGCATAAATGTAAGACTTCTAAAAAGGAAAACATAGGATTAATTAGACAAATATTACATCTATTTAATAAAAGATCACAATGACACATTCCCTCTGTACCAGGAGATTTTTACTATCCTCGCTTCCTTTTCTAATAATACGTCTATGATTGCCTGTGGCATTTAGGACATCCATCTTTTCTTTTATGTAGTGGTAAAACTGCATAGAAGCAAATGTAAAATCACTCTGACCGACAGCTCTGCTTCTCTCAAGCTCACAGGACACTGATTCCTCATGTCAAATAGATGTGATGACACTAAGCTAAATAACCTCTCAACAAAAACATCTGAGCACGGAATCCATAGGATTTTACTTACTAGCAATAGCAGGTTTTTAGACTTGTAGGAATGAATTTCTGCCTCTGCATATGTGTCCAACCTCTCTGTCGCTGAAGGTTTGTTAGACTAGCCTTGTTGGGTAGACCAGTTGTTTATCAGTCAGGTCCTTTGCATCCATAACTTCATCACATAAATTATCCATGTCTAAACTATCCATCATCCTAAAACACTCCAAAGGACATCAGATGCCATCGAAGGTAAGCCTCTTTTCTCAGGAAAATGGACGCAAACCACAGAGGCAATTTGAACTTGTAAAATTGAAATTGGATTCCAAATATGTTACAATTTTAGTAAAGAAATCGAGAAAGTCCTGTTTAACTTGGCTGTCCTTTTCTAATGAAATTGTTTTTGGTTCCCAAGGAGGCATATTCTAAGAAATGAGTCATTTTTTTCTCCAGATGAGTTTTTGTCAGGGCCCACATCTAAATGAAAAGAGTCAGGTAAAAAGTTCATCCTTTTCTCTGAACTCTTCAAAGACCCTGAATCACTTTTGAAGGAACGACATATATATTCCTATTTTATAGTAACCTTTTTCTCCATTCTCATTCTTAATGTATTTCCAAATTACAGGAAAGACATTTTTCTTTTTCTTTTCTGTGTGTACACGTGTGTGTGTGTGTGTGTGTGTGTGTGTGTGTGTGTGTGTGTTACTGGGGATTGAGCCCAGGGACATTCTATCTCCTACTAAACCCCCAGGTCTTTTTACTTTTTATTTTGAAACAGGGTCTCACTAAGTTGCTGAGGGTCTTGCTAAGTTGCCGAGGTTGGCCTCAAACTTGCAATCCTCCTGTCTCAGCCTCCCAAGTACTGGGATTATGGGCCTGTGCCGCCACGCCTGGGCATTAGTGTCTTTCTGAAAGAGGAAAAAACTCAGTTGATTGATTTAGAAACAGTTGTCTCATCACAGATTTCTGAAACTCAGCTCCCTGGGCAAGGCTGCAGCCCAGGACATACTCCTCCCACTGCAAAGACAGCAAAAGAACATCTCTTAGGACAAAATAAGAGTATGTCACCTCCCCAAACTAAAGCTGGTTTTCAGGGTGACTTTTCTAGACTGATGCACAGCTGTTCAACCGCGTAGATGGGAAGGTGGGAGGTGATAGTGTAATCATCTAACCCGCTCCTGGGCCTTCCATGTGACTGAGAAGAGGGGGGCTGGGCACTTCAAGTAGCCTGAGGGTTTCACTAACATAATATCCTCGCTGGGCCAGGGGTGGGGAAGGTGGGCGGATGCAGCTCCTAGGATGCAGCCTCCTTCATGGAGCGGGAACAGGTGGGGCGCACAGATGGATGCACTTCTGTTATCAGTTACCTGTGGACCGGACCCCGAGCAAGAAGGGGCTCTGTCAGATTGGGAAGGGTCAGGGAGAGGTCAGCTTTTTGGAAAAGATTCTTGGGAAAGACAGAGGGCTGGGCCACCAAGCCACAGGTTAGCCAGAGCAAGGGCTGTGGGAGGAGGTCAGTAGCCCTTGGCTTATGGCCTGAGGCCTGAAGAGCACAGAGGGTGGAGGGGAAGTGCCTTTTATGGCTGGATAATTTGGATAATTACATCAGTCCTAGCTTGTTGCTATTACAGATAAGGAATAGCATCCAAAAATGGATTTAAATTATTTCTTAACTAAAGGGAAAATCCATTGAAATTAGAAAATTGGACCATAAAAATGGCTCAAAAATGCATAAATGTTTGCAAAACTTTTCCTTGGGGAATAAATTACCCACATGGGGAAAACCAGGGCTTGGGGATGTTCTATGACTAGGGACATTCCTGTGTGTCCAAATTGCTTTCGATGAGTCTGGTTTTTTATTTCTATCTTTTTCTTGCCGCAGTGGGATGCTGGTTCTGTTGGGCAATGCCATTTTCCCACTCCTCTCACAGTTCTAGACACCAGGAAGCTGGCAGAGATGCTAGATTTGTCAGAGGACAGATATGGATCCAGAAATAGTCCAGAGACGGTCAGGAGTGATGACAAGACCCAGAAAAGCAGCCAGGGGGTGGGGAGCAGCCTTAGCAGAAGATGCAGGGAGAAGAGTGAGCAGATTTTAGTTGATTCAGCTCTCTCAAGAGCAGCTGAGGCTCACAGAACCACTTCCTGCCGCAGTCTCTAGGATGGGCCGGTGGCAGCCGGGACACGTGCACACACACAGCAGTTGCAAGAAGCTGGAGAAGGTGAACATGGAGGAGGCTAGGCGAGGGCTGGAGGGGATCTCAAGTAGCTGGCAATCACTTTTGCATTTCCAACCAGTTGTTTTAGCTTCATGTGACACTGTCATCTATGTGACAGTGCACATGTGCTATCCATGTGCACTCGATTACTATCACCCAATCACCAACTCCTGCAGGAGCAAGGACTTTCAGAGATGTGCTTCTAAATGGGATAACTCCCTCAGAAAAGGAACTTTGATTTGCCCACTCCATGACCGCATTCATTTTCACAGTAACAGGAAGTTTCCAGAATTCCTTGTAGTTACAGCTGTGGAGAGGGAGAACCTAGTTTATAGGGAAAGACAGGGCCAGGCACCAGGTCTCCCTCTTCTTTTCCTTTTGAGTTTAGTAACTCTTCATTCATTCATTCATAAAATACATAGTAAGCACCTAGCACCCCAAGCACAGTCTAATCCCTGGGAAAGAAGGGTGAGCAAGCAGCATTCCTGACCGTAAGGAGTAGACCCTCCAGGTTCCTGCTGTTATTCAAGTTTTCATTCCCAGAAAGCAGTGGCTATATATCATTTGTCAAATAGAAACAAATTCATGCTTTGGTAGGGGAGACTTTAATTAGAAAGAAAGACTGTTGCAATATAGAGAATGCAATTGGAAATTTGTGAGCATCTCAAAATGAATCATAAAAGGCTTTTTGGGGTTTTTTTTTTTGTTGTTTTTTTACGGTACTGAGGATTGAACCCAGAGGCATTCTACCTCCGAGCTACACTCCCAGCCCTATTTTTTATTCTTTATTTTGAAACAGGGACTCACTAAGTTGCAGAGAGCCTCACTAAGTTGCTGAGGCTGGCCGCGAACATGCGATCCTCCTGTCTCAGTCTCCCAAGTACTGGGATTACAAGCATGTGCCACCACGCCCAGCTAGGGGTTTTCTTTTCTAAGGTGAAGGAGGGGTGAGCAGAGACAAGCAAAATCTTTGGAGGGGAAGCTGAACCACAAGAGGAAACAACCAGCGACCAGCGGGGTCTCATAGGAAGTGTCTGGCTGTGGTCAGGCAATTCCCAGGAGAAGCTGATAAGGGATCATGTTCCACTTTTTTGTGTGCTTACTCAGGCTTGGAGACTGCAGAGCTCAGGGACCTGCAGGAGAGAGAAGCTGCATAAAGATTGGTCAAGGGGAAGCAGAGGGTTAGAAACAGGCAACAGTGGGCATCTGTCAACCTCCGGAAAGGGTGCTTTTGATGAGTGTCATATGGGTGGCTGATAAGCAGAGGTTTCTGCTGATGGGTTGCATTCCTCAACCATTTTCTAAGAACCATCCATCCACGTGTCCCTGTACAGACAGACCCACAGGGCGCCCTTCCTGCAGTGATTTTGATTGCTTTACTCTATATTTCACCGTTTTCTAGGCCACTCACTATAGTTCCCTTCTGATGGGTAAAATTCGACCTAATTAAACCAAAGCACACCCAATGGCTACAGAAAAATGAGGGAACAGGTTCAGATATATTCCTTTGTTTCTTGAATAAGAAAGGCCAAAAGAATGAAAATAGGATTTATAATGTCTGGACCAAGGGAGAAAAAATACAATAAATAAAACGTGACCTGTCTAATGAAAGGCAAAAGGGAGGTGGGGAGCATGTTAGATAGAAAACTCAAAATAAGGTCTTAGGTACCAATCTAAACATATCATTAAGTATAATAAATTGCGAATCCGCTGATACCATTCAAAGAAAGGTATTCCAACTGGGTTTGCGAAAGTCCAGTTAGATGTGGTTTTCAAGTGTTTTGTTATCTATTACTACATGACAAACACTCCAAAACAGTGGTTTTAGACAAAAATGATTTATCATTTCTCACACAGTCCTGTGGGTTGGTAATCTGGTCAGTTCTTCTGGTCCCGTCTAAATCACCAGTGTGACTGCTGTCAGCTGACCACTCAAGCAGGGCTGGAGAGTTCCAGATGTCCTCTACAGATGTCTGGCAGCTGGTAACGACTGTTGACCAGGCACCTCAGTTCTCTCTCTCTCTCTCTCTTTTTTTTTTTTTTCTGGTACTGGGGACAGACAGACAGAGGCTTTGTAATATGTTAACTTGGCTAGGTTGAACTGTTTCCTAGAATTCCCTTTCTAGAATAATTCCAGTTGGGGTGACCACAAGAGACATTTTTGAAGGCAGAACAGAGGGTGGAAGAGAAGCAGCAGACATTCAGTGCTTACCTGCCGATCCACCTCTTAGGTGGGGCAGCAGCAGGCCCGCCAATGCTTTACCTCCCCCTTAAATCCCCTTCCACTTCTCCCATATCTGGGTCAGGTGTGCATTTAGCTCTGTGAGGCAGGTACCAACTTCTCCCACAAGACAACCACATGATCAAGGCTGGAGACAGTTTGGTCTGTCCTCATGGGCCCCAGTTCATCTTCCTGGTTCCAACTTGTCCTTGCTGGCCTCCATTGTTATATCCATTTTTCTTTCCACTAAGGCTACCCCGTGGACCTCAAGTTCCAGCATCAGCTGGATGCAATGGTGCATGCCTGTAATCACAGCTACTGAGGAGGCTGAAACAGGACGATCACAACTTCAAGGCCAGCCTGGGCAACTTAGCAAGACCCTGTCTCAAAATAAAAAATAAAAAGAAAGGGCCAGGGGTATAGCTCAGTAGTAGAGCACCCCTGGGTAAGATCAAAACCCTGTAAAAATCCCTAAATGCACAGATAGATAGATGATAGAGATGGATGCTAGATGGATGATAGTAAGATATAGATAGATAGATAAATGATAGCAAGATGTAGATGATAGATATAGATACATGATACATGATAGAGAGATACAGGTAGATGACAACAGGTAGAAATATGTCCTTCTAGTGGGATCTGCTTCTGACTGAACCTTGACTAACACTGAGCCCAGCAGAGATACAACTAAATGTTCAAAGACAATTATTCTAAAGGTATGCAATGCAGTTTAATGTTAGATTAGTTTCCTAGATTTTGTGGTTTGTGCTCATTTGTTGCCATTTTTTCTTATGCTAAAGAAATACTTTCTATTATGCATGGTTTTTTTATTTGTCGTTTTCTGACAATTGTGCACATTTTAGGGCCCACAGAATTAGAATTGTCACTTGTTTCTCTACAGAAAGTGCTCCATCAAAAAGATGAAATAAAGCCAGGCGTGGTGGTGCATGCCTGTAATCCCAGTACTTGGGAGGTTGAGACAGGAGGATCACAGGTAGAGGCAAGCCTCAACAGCCAAGTGAGACTCTCAGCATCTTAGGGAGACCCTGTTTCAAAATAAAATAGGGCTGACAGTATAACTCGGAGGTAGTATGCCTCTAGGTTCAATCCCCGGTATAACTCTCTCACACACACAGACACACACATGAAATAAACCAAAAGCAAGTCAGAGAATGCAGGAGAGAGGGATCATGGGCAGGGAAGTTCCCAGCTTTCCGAGTTGTGCAGCAGGCCTGGGGAGCGAGCAGCCTGGGTGGAAGCTGAGGAACAGGGACGCAGGGCTTGGGGTGTATCAAAGGGAGGAAAAGAAACCCACCAAAAGCCGAGCGTGGTGGCGCACGCTTGTAATCCCAGTACTTTGGGAGGCGGAGACCGAAGGATCCGGGTTTGCGGCCAGCCTCAGCTCTCTCACTCTCTCTCCCTGTCTCTCTCTCTCTCTCTCTCTCTCTCTCTCTCTCTCTCTCTCTCCCTGTCTCTCTCTCCCTGTCTCTCTCTCTCTACTTAGTGAGGCCCTCCGCAACTTTGTGAGACCCGGTTTCAAAATAAAGTATAAAAAATAGGGCCGGGGGTGTAGTGCGGAGGTAGAACGCCCCTGCGTTCAATCCCCGGTACCGAAAAAAAAAAAGAAACCCACCGAATATCTAATTACTTAAATATATTGAGAAAAAATTGTACTCCTGCAATAAGTTTTGGAATGCAGTAATGGAAATAAAGAAAATAAGCAAATGAGAAAAACAAAGTAATTATCAACTCCAGGGAGAACAAAAGGTGGTACAAGAAAAGAAGTATGAGCATAATTCATTACATGGACCAGCTGTGAATAGTGTTTGCATAATTATCATAATGAAAACATTGAACACCAATTTAAGCAAAAATTGCAATTTAATCAAAGTGGAAGGATGGGGGGTGTTGAGTGTGTGTGTGTGTGTGTGTGTGTGTGTGAGAGAGAGAGAGAGAGAGAGAGAGAGAGAGAGCGCTAATTCTTCAAACTCCATAGGAAGAAAATATGTCTTATATAGAATTGAAACAATACCAGGAAAGCATGCTATTTTTTAATGTGGTAGGAAACAGCAAAAATTGAAAGTGGTTGTCCTAGGGAACTAGAATCAGAGGTGAAGCACAGGACTTTTTTTTCATTATGCACTTTAGAAAATTATTTGATTTAAAATAAATTTTGATAATTAGAGCTATGTGTTCAATTTCATTAATCATCAGAGTAATGCCAGTTAACACGTAACACAACACAGTACTGCTACAGACCCAATAGATGCCTAAAACCAAAAACAGACAGTAGGGAGTGGAAGTGAGATTCTCATGCTGTGCAAGGGTAGGTTGGTATATATTAAAAGCGCTATGAGCTGGGCGCAGTGGCACATGCCTATAATCCCAGTACTTAGGAGGCTGAGACAGGAGGATCACAGGTTCGTAGTCAGCCTCAGCAACCTAGTGAGGCCCTCTGCAACTTAATGACACCCTGTTTCAAAATTTAAAATAAAATAGGACTGGGGTGTAGCTCAGAGGTGACATGCCTCTGGGTTCAATCCCGAGTACCAAAACAAAAAGCAAAACAAAACAAAAAAACCTCTTTGGAGCCAGGCATGGTGGCCCATGCCTGTAATCCCAGTATTTGGGAGGCTGAGACAAGAGGATTGCAGGTTGAAGACCACCTCAGCAATTTAGCAAGACTCTCAGCAACCTAGGGAGAACTTGTTTCTAAACAACAACAACAAAAATTTTTTTAAAGGGCTAGGAGTATAGCTTGGAGGTAGAATGCCTCTGGGTTAAATTCCCAATACCACAAAAAATAATAATATTTTTTTTCAAAAGCCACTATGGCATTATCTACAAAAGCTGATCATAAACATACTGTATGGCCTCAAAATTCCACTTCTACAGAAATGCAAATATCCCCCCCAAAAGACCTATAGAAGAATATTTATAATAGCATTATTTGCAATAGCCCCAAACTGGAAACAGCACAAATGTCCATCAATAGTAGGATGAGAGCTTAGTGTGGTGGTGCACACCTTGTAATCCCAGTTCTTGGGAGGCTGAGATAGGAGGATCACAGGTTCACAGCCAGTCTTAACAATTTAGCGAGGCCCTCAGCAACTTAGTGAGACCACCCTCTCACCTGGGTGTGTAGTTCAGAGGTAGAATGCCCCTGGGTTCAATCCCCAGTACCATAAATAAGTAAATAAATAAATAGTAAAATAGGGCTGGGAGAGTAGCTCAGAGATAGAATGCCCCTGGATTTAATCTCCAGTACCACCCCCACAAAAAAAACCCCACACACACAAAAAAGTAGGACAAGTAATGAAGTGTGGTACAATAGCCAGTGGGACACTACAATAGCAAGAATAGATGATCCATATGCAATCACACGGATGAATCTCACAAACATAATGTTGAACAGAAGTTAGACCCAAAGAGTACACACAGTAATTCCACTAGATGAAGTTCAAGAATAAGCAAACTAACCTATGACCTCAGAAATCAGGGTTAGGGTTGGGGGAGTGCCTCAAAGGAAACAGGAAGAGGTAGCTGGCCTGTTAGTGATTTTCCTTTTTGTTGATCTGGGTGCAGGTTATACAAGTGTTTTTCTCTTTGTGAAAATATTTTTCTGTATACTTAACTAAAGAAGAATACACCTTCTGACATAAACTCGAAAATATATAATGCATCATTATGAGGAAAAATGGACAAATCCACTATCATGGGAAATTTTAAATGCCTCTCAGAAATTAATAGAGCAAGCAAGCAGACCAAAAATTAAGTGAGGAAATAGAGAATATGTAATTAACAAAATTAACAAACCTGATCTATTGAACCTATAAAAATAATGAACCCAACAATTCAAGAACAAGCATGCTTTTCAAATGCATGTGAACATTTACAAAAATTGACTATTATTCTTCCTTGGAGCAAATTCTAATTAATAATGACCAAATAATCAACACCAGACAGTCCCTATTCTCTGACAACTGTGCAATGAAATTAGTATCAAAAATATAACAGAAATGGCAAGAAAAAACACATACATTTGAAAATTTTAAAGCATGTACCTAAATTATTCATGAGCCCCAGAACAAATCTTGTGGAAATAAAATATTTAAAACTAAATGACAGTGCAAACACTACCTATCAAAACTTGAGGGGCTCTGTTTAAATGGTACTTAAAGGGACATTAATAGCTATAAATGCATATATTAAAATGAAAAAAGTTTAAAAATTCATGAATTAAGAACAGAACTCAAAAGGCAAACATGGAGAGGTATATTGGTCTGAGTCAGAAAGATACTATGCCTTATGAGTGCCAACCAGAGAGAGAACAATTATGTGGGTACAACAGGATCTGGGGCAGCCCCCCAAGAGTTCCAGGCTTCAGTGTAGTGTTCATGAAAGCAGCAAAGGACCTGTTGATAGGTCCCAGTGGGAGCCTCGCCTGAGCCTGTGGACCTAGAGACTCTACCCTAGCAAGCACCACCGGCAAGCTGACAGGGCCGCAGACTAGCTCCCTCCACTGTCAGCATGGAGTAAAAACTCTTAATTTAGCCTGGTGCGGTGGCGCAGGCTGGTAATCCCAGTATTTGGGAGGTTGAGACAGGAGGATTGCAGGTTCAAAGCCAACATGTGGTAAACTTAGAGAGACCCTGTTTCAAATTAAAAAAATAAAAAAGGTTGATCAGTGGTAGAATGCCCATGGGTTCAATCCCCAATACCAAAAAAGAAAAGAAAAAAAAAACGATTTAAAGTCAGTACCCTGCTCTGGAAATACCCTATAAGAGTAGCACCTGTCAATTCTGTGTTTGGTCCCCATCTAACCTGCCCCTCTCACAATATCCCAGGACCACAGTAACTCGAGGTGAGGGAGAAGAGAGCCCTAGACATCTGGTGGGTGGAGGTGGTAGGTGTAATATCTTTCATGTGCATTTGAGGAGACTGAACTGAACTAGGTATATTTCCATATGGGTATATGCATGTTTATAAGCACAGGCAAAAATGTTCTGAAAAGATATATACTACTCTAGTAAGAGTGGTTACCATTGGGGAGAGCTCTTGAATTGGAGGTAGTGGTCAAGGAGAGTTTCAGTTTATCAATATTTCACTATTTTAGGACAGGAATACATTCAAATGCACTCCTGTAATATAGTAAAAATTATTTTATTTACTTTTTCGTGGTACTGGGGATTGAAACCAGGGGCATTCTACCTCTAAACTACACCCCTAGCCCTTTTTTATTTTTTATTTTGAAACAGAGTGTCACTAAGTTACTGTGCACTGGCCTCAAACCTGCAATCCTCCTGTCTCAGCCTCCCAAGTACTGGGATTACAGGTGTGCACCATTGTGCCCTGCAGAAAGGACATTTTTCTTATTTCCTGGTTAATAAAAATTATTTTAGAAAGAGACTGGATGAAATATAAATTAACTATGGTTTTCATCAGATGGAGGATAATAAACTGTTTTTATAATATATTTCTGTGTAACAAAGGGCCTGCTTCTAACCCTGGCAGCTAATAGTCTGTTTCAAACCTGACATTTTTCTTCCTTTGTCCTCCCCCCTTTTCCTTCACCCCATTAACAAATAACTTATTCTTATCCATTTACTGACAGAAGGGGACCTGGCACCTGTGAATGTGAATAAGAACTGACTCAAGGAAGACTTAGACATGAACTGTGCCCCTTCTGATAACCACAACGACATGACGCTGGCCTGTGGATCTGAATAAGAAGTCACCCAAGGAAGACTTAAACGTGAATTCATCCCTTCTGAAAAGACACCAGTATGACCCTAAAGAACTAACTCTTAAAAGGGACTCGATGCCTTTTTTCAGGGAGCATCCAGCGCTTATTCCTGACCACTTAAGTTCACTGGTTTCTTTGATTTGCTAGCAAATCAATAAATTTCTTTTTTCTTCTTCTCAAAGGCTTGTCCCAATTATTTGATTCAGCATATTGAGGCAGGTACCAGGAATTCGGTAACACTTGCATTCTCTATAATAGTACTACCAATAGAACTTTCTGTGGTGATGGAATGTTCTAGAGCCTGCTGTTCAATATACAGTAGCCACTGTATGTGGCTGTTGAGCACTTGAAATGTGGCTATCATGATTGAGCAACTAAATTTTTTTCTTTACTTTTTTTTTGTGTGTGTGGTACTGGAATTTGAACCCAGTGGCATTCTACCTCTGAGCTACACCCCCAGCCCTTTTTATTGTTTTTATTTTGAAACAAGGTCTTGCTAAATTGCTGAGGGCCTCGCTAAGTTGCTGAGACCAACCTCAAACCTGTGATCTTCCTGTCTCAGGTGGCTAGTGGCTATTGGCTTAAACAATGCAATTCTATAATGAGTACATATGACCTTGCTGTTTTATCCCAAAGGTTATTTTTCCATTTCTAAGAATTGAGGTATAACAAATACAATAAGGGGCACAAATCCTAAGTACACAGTTTGATGAATTTTTTCATATGCATACAGCCATGGAACCACCACTCAGATCAAGATCTGGAACATTCCATCAGAGCCTCAGAAGGATCCTTTGAGCCTCCTCCTAGTCCTACTCAGTTCCTTTCAACATTATTCTGACATCTTTCACCAAAAATTAGTCTCGCCTATACTTGAATTTCCTATAATGAAATCGTGCATTACTTATTCTTTAGTGGCTGGCTCCTTCCATTCAACATTATGACATTCAGGTTGTTGCATGCAGTGGCAGTTATTTTTTATTTTTGTGTAATATTCCATTGTAAGACTATACCATAGGTTATTTCCCCCATTCTACCATTTGTGGATATTTGGGATATTTCTGATTTGGGACCAATATACATAAAGCCTTTTTTGGTACTGGGGATGGAACCCAGAGGCATGTTACCTCGAAGTTATACCCCCAACCCAACTGTGTCAGCCTCCCAAGTACTGGGATTACAAGTGTGCGCCACCGCGCCCGGCTGCCTCTTGTCTTTTGACAGACAGAAACACTCGTCTCTTGGGTACATTTCTAAGAGTGAAATTGATGAGTCATAAACTATACATATCTAACTTTTGTATCCTGCCAAACATTTTTCCTAAATGGTTATATCTATTTACATTCCTAACTGCAACAAAACAGAGTTCTAGTTTAAGGATGAATTACTTTTATAATCAGGGGGAAAATGTTATTTTGAGCTGGGTGTAAGTGACACACACCTGTAATCCCAGAGCTCGAGAGGCTGAGGAAGGAAGGCTTCAAGAAGTTCAAGGTAATTAAGCAAGAACTTGTCTCAAAGTAAAAAAAAAAAAAAAAAAAAAGAAAGAAAGAAATAGAAAGTGCAGGGGGTGTCGCTCAGTGGTAGAGTGCCCTGCACCAGGAAAAAAAAAAAAGATATTCTGAGAAATAAGAGAGACAGCAAGAGAAGCCCTTTTTCTAGCCAACTCCACAATTGGCAGCAAATTTAACAATATACAAAATATATTATCCTTCACGAAATCTGATTTACAGAGGTATCAAGAGGAGGTTTGGTTGATGGCTAAGAGTTCTGGCATTGGACTCAAAGAACCAGAGAAATCTCAATCCTGAAAACCACAAGCTGTGTGACCTTCAATAAGTTACTAATCCTCTCTGCTCTTTGGTTTCTTTGCCTGTAAATTGGAATAATAACACTATGACTTCATAGAATTGCCAGAAGGATTAATAAAATAGTGCTAGTAAAGTTCATAATACATGCCTGGAATATGGCAAGAGTTCCATAAATGTTGGTTATTACTGGTATTATTATTTATATTAATATTAGGTGATGACCATTAGAGTACATAGTCAGTTTAGATGTTTAACAAGCAATTTTTATTAAAAGCATTTGATAATTTCCCATTCCATTTTGACACTGATCAATTCTTCCTCGCTAATTTCTGTGATCATGGCAGTTTTTCTCTCAAATGGTCAGAAGCCTTGAATGACTTTCAGACTCAATTTAAGGACCAGTTTGATAGAGTGTTGCTAAGAGAAAATGCATCTAATTTGCCAAAACCAAATTAACTCCTAATACACAAGGGGTTATGTTTAAGCAGTAAGCAGTTGATAAACATACAAACACTTTTATTCTCCTTGCTCCATGTAGACTTAAATCTAGTTATTAGACTTACATTCACATGTCCAAACAAAGCATAGACAATTAGCACAATTTTAGAAATTAGATTATCTTCAAATTACTTATTCAACCAAGGGATGACACAGTCTTTCCAAATAATTTAACCCAACAGGTTGGGTTTTTTTTCTACCCAGCATGAGGTCTCTAAATGGCTTTAAAAAAAATCCACATCAAATCTCCTTAGGAACATTGGTCATATTTTGAGCTAAATGCTAATATTCCAGGACACTGTATAATTCAATCTCTCCTATATGCCAGTTACAGTGGATCTTTCATTTCCAATATAATGTTATTCCCTGTTGAGCCCTAAGGAAAAATCTTGTCATTGAACAGCATATAGGTGTGCATGGGTGTGTTTCAAATGTAATCAATTAATTGACACATTACAACTGAAATGGCTCTGTTCGCTCCATCCCCAGTTTTCTAGCACAATTTCTCTTGTCAATATCTCTATGTCGCAGACATGTAGAGTAAAGATATTCATTAGGTCAAACTTGGCAATTTATGCTTCCACATGGAGCCCCTTTACATTCTGGTACCTGGGCTTGGCTTTCCACAGAGTATGCACCTCATGTGTGAAATGACAAAATCCCGTTTCCCTTGCTCGTGCAGTCATTGTCCTTTCTCTGTAGGTGACGCTTCCTTCTTGTGCAGACAGCAGGCCCCTCTTTCCCTGGGGTACTGATGTTAACAAATTCAGAGCGAGGCAGTCATAGCAAGATGCCTCCCCCTTCCCTTTACCTACCAAAAGGCATCATCCCGAGAGCCAGAGAAGAAAACTGAGGTTCCCACCACCATGGGGGAGCAACAGTCCAAACATCTACTGCCTCCCTCGCCTGATCTTTGGAGGAATTAGGTCTAGTTGTGGGTGTTCCTTGGCTGTTGTGGATGAAAAGGGCTGCATTCCAGACACAAGATCTGGAAGCAGAGGACCCTGTGTCAGCAGTTGCCTACTCAGAGAAGCCCTGTCCTCCATTGTTCAGTACACATATACATATACATATACATATACATATACATATACACATATATACATATACATGTATATGAGAGTTTGGCCCTTTCTTTGCCTGGGACCAAGCCTCCTAAAAGATGAACAAGCACTGTCCAGCTAGACCTTGTGCTCCCTGGGCAAGGCCAGGATATACGTACATATATATACACATATATCCCCAACCCTATTTTTTAGTTTGAAACAGTGTCTAGCTAAGTTGCTAAAGGTCTCACTAAGTTGCTGAGGCTGGCCTTGAACCTGTGATCCTCCTGTCTCAGTCGCCCAAGTACTGGAATTGCAGGTGAGGCTGCCACACCCAGCTTCATTGTTCATTTAAACAATGGACTTTCTCTAATGGTCTTCAAGATGGTTTTCATACCAGCTGATCTCCAGAAAGCAGTTGTGGGGGGAGCTCTCCTTTCAAATCACCTTTCCGCAGACGGGTTCTGATGGGATTCAAGGCTGCATCCTGTGCATCTGGTTTCTGTAGCTCAATTACTGCTCCTGACAAACTGCTCTGAGTTCCAAGGCTACTACTGTCATGTTGCATTTTCTGACCATTTTCCAGGTCCCCCAATACACATTTACACACACAGACATGCTCCTCGACTCATTAGACAACATTCCTATGTAGCATCCAAATAAGTTTTCTGACCAAACACACTGAGGAAAGCTAAGCTTGCTGAGCACCTGAAGCATACAGCAGGTGCTCAAAGAAGGTACGTTGAACAAACAGGTATGGAGCCCTGGAGTGGGGGATAGAGGCGAGGATTATACTTCTAAATCTCTGCATGTTTTCAGAGGGCTGGCAACAGGAAGGGACACCTTAGAAACTGCTCAACAGGTGGTTGCTTGAGGGGAGGGAATAGTGAGTTCCCCACCTGTAGATAAATACCAGCCAAGGTCACACAGACTCCTGATGGGGACACTGTGAAAAAGAAATAAACCTCAGCAGGGCGCTGTGGAGCACATCTGTAATCCCAATACTTGGGAGGCTGAGGCAAGAAGATCAAAGACCTTCAGCAACTTAGAGAGATCCTGTTTCAAAATAAAAAATAAAATAGGGAAGCTGGGCGTGGTGGCACACGCTTGTAATCCCAGTACTTGGGAGGCTGAGACTGGAGGATCTAGGTTTGCGGCCAGCCTCAGCTACTTAGTGAGGCCTCCACAACTTAGTGAGACCCTGTTTCAAAATAAAGAATAGGCCGGGCATGGTGGCACGCGCTTGTAATCCCAGTACTTTGGGAGGCGGAGACCGGAGGATCCGGGTTTGCGGCCAGCCTCAGCTCTCGCTCTCTCTCTCCCTGTCTCTCTCTCTCTCTCCTTAGTGAGGCCCTCTGCAACTTCGTGAGACCCGGTTTCAAAATAAAGCATAAAAAAAAAAATAGGGCCGGGGGCATAGCGCGGAGGTAGAATGCCCCTGCATTCAATTCCTGGTACCACAAAGTAAAGAATAAAAAAATAAAGCTGGGGGTGTAGCTTGGAGATAGAATGCACCTGGGTTCACTCCCCGTACCGCCAAATAAATAAATAAATAAAATAGGGAGCTGGGATTACTGGGTTTGTAATCCCAGTACTTGGGAGGCTGAGACAGTAGGATCTGGATTCGCGGCCAGCCTCAGCTACTTAGTGAGGCCCTCTGCAACTTAGTGAGACCCTGTTTCAAAATAAAATATAAAAAATAGGGCTGGGGATGTAGCTCAGAGGTAGAATGCCCCTGAGTTCAATCCCCAGTACCGAAAAATAAATAAATTAATTAATTAATTAAATTAAATTAAATAGGGGTGAGAGTATAGCTTGAACATAGAATGCCCCTGAGTTCAATCACCAGTACAAAAAAGAAATTAAACCTCAAATGGGTAGTTGAATTGGAACAACAGAAAAAAGAACAGAGGGAAAAGATGAGGAAGAAATGAAAAATAAAATATAAAGTTTAAAAGAAGATAGGAAAGAAACTCAGAGGCGAGGGACAATTTTGTACATGTGCCAAACATTTGGGCAGAAACTAGAGAGTTCTATAGCCGGGTGCTGTGGTGCACACCTCTAATCTCTGTACTTGGGAGGCTGAGACAAGAGAATCTCAGGTTGGAGGCCAGCCTCAGCAACTTAGTGAGACTCTGTCTCAAAATAAAAAAAATAGAAAGGGCTAGGGGTGTAGCTTGGGGGTAGAATGCCCCTGGATTCAATTCCTGGTACCAAAGAAAGAAAAAGAAACTAGAGAGCTCCTGAGAGGTGTGGCAGTGCCCAGTCAGCAGTGCCCAGTGTCTTAACACCCAGGCCCCTGGCCTCCAGCACTACCCATTCCTGACCTGTGGGAGGAGCCTTTGGGCCCGGTCTCACTCAGGGAGCACGAGGTCTAGCTGGACAGTACTTGTTCATCTCTTAAGAGGCTTGGTCCCAGGCAAAGAAAGGGCCAAACTCTCAGCTTCTCTGCACCTTCCCAAGTGGGCACCCAAAGGACCTTTGGGGTCTCAGGAGAGCCCCCAATCCTGAGGATGGGGAGGGACAAGATGGAGCCCTTCTCCCCATTAGAGACCCATGACCACAGGATTTGGTTGGACTCAAACCACTGGGCACTCACTGGGCCTGTATCCAGATGCTGTGCTAGGAACTGAGCCATCCCTGCGCTTACTTGGAGGCAGCCAGGCCTGGTGGACAGAAGGAAGCAGCCCTCTTCCTAAAAGATGGTGTTCCCAGCTGGACTGGGACCTGGGGCAGGACTGAGGCTCAGGCCCTGAGAAGTATCACAGCCACCACTGCGTCCAGGAGACAGGCCTGGAGCTAGGGGAGGATGCTGAGTGTCTGAGCCCCGCCTGGACTGGTCCTCTTAGGAAGATCTGATACCCACAAAGAGGGTGTGGGGGGGGGGAGTTAAGAAGCAGAGAGAAGGGAGGGTAAGGATGGAAACTTTATTTGTTCTTTTCATTTCTGTTCCTTCCTCTTCCACCTCCCTTTCTGGCCACTTCCTACCCCTTGGGGGGACTCAGCTAAAACATACGTCAAGCCCGCCCCCAGCGCTTTAGGCTGCTCAGGAGCACGGCATCCACTCTTGATCCCATCTCTCCTCTTTTGACATTTCTAGGACTATTAAACCAGTGTGCTTTCAACCCTGATCCTGTGTGTGCACCTCCCACCCTGTACCCTTATGTATGCATCATTCGCTGAGCATCCCCACAGCATACACACACCTGGTTACAGGTTAACATGCCAGCTTGTTCTGTGGAATTAACCTGCCAGGTTTCCCCCCTTTCTGCTCTACTTCATTTGCCTGCTCTTTCTCTTGTGCAAGCCACAGCAGCCTTGTCCCCATGAACCCCACCCCCACTGGCTTCTCTGAGAACTCAGAGGCTGCTGTTGAGAAACAGAAACTAGGCAATTCACACACACGCGCGCGCACACACACACACACACACGCACGCACGCACACACACACACACACCATCACACTGACACTCTCCACCAAAAGAGGATGTTGAACACTTACCAAGTGCAAGTACACACTCACACACACTCCCGGAAGAACCCCTACCCCGCCCTGTGTTCAGGTCCAGCCCTCCGGGAACCCTCCCCCCTCACTTCCAGCCTCCTCCCACCCCAAATAGTTTCACCCTACACCCCAGAGCTGGAGGCATCAGGAGCAGGCCTGGTGCAAACATCTAACAAAATCACTGGACGATCAGACTAACTCGAAATGACACAAAGGATCCTAACCAGAAGGCCTGGACGGTGGCGCGGGCCTGTAATCCCAGTACTTGGGAGGCTGAGAGGGAAGGGTGGCAGGTTCGAAGCCAGGGCTGGTAACATAGGGAGACCCTGCTTCAAAATAAATAAAATAGGGCTGGGGGTGCAGCTCAGAGGTAGAATTCCTAGGGGCTCCTTCCTTCTGCCGCTTCGTCCTTCGTCCCCCAAGCCTCATCCTTCTGCCCACCCCCAACCCCAACAAAAAGTCACCAAACCCGGTTCAAATCGATTGTTTTATTGACTGTTTAACATACAGACGAGTTTAGAAAAGGACGCAGACTCCCGGGGGCTACTGCGCCCCAGGGCCACGCTTGTGCTGCTTGGCCGGGAGGGCTGTTCCCGGGCACTGAAATCCCACCCCTGACGCTCGCCTTCTAGAAAGAAAACCCGACCCAGCCCGAGTCCCCGAGCCACGCCCCTCCCTCCTTCCCTCCCTCCCTCCCATTTCCCGCCCGCCTGCCTGCCCGCCCGCCCCCCTACACTATACGGTCACACTTTACAGGACACAGATTTCTCCTACACACCACGCTCGACTAGGACTACGCGCCGGGCAAACACAATTCTCGCGGAAGAGGGGCGGGGCGGGGACCCGGGGCTTCTCCCCACCCGGATCCCGCGGCAGGGGCGTGCGGGCTTTGTGCATACCAGGGCGCCAGTCCTCCCGAGAGACCCGGCCTGGGGTGCCACAGTCGGCTTCCCATGCCCCCGGCGCTTTCCGGCTGGGGTCTGCACCCCGCGGGGCCGCGCCAACAGCCGCCGGACGCACCGATCTCCGGAAACCGAGACACACTGACAACGAAATTGGCCCCAGACCAAACCGGCCCCCTCCGCGGAAAAGGGGCGCTTTGTCCCCCGCGGCGCTTTAAGTTCGGAGAGAGGTGGGAGGAAACGGATTCCGCCCCTCACCCCCTGACACACGCACACCCAGAGGTTGGAAAGGGGGTGTTAGCACCAGACCCAGAATGTCGCTGTCTTTGAAAACAACGAAAATGTGAAAATCAGAGCAGGGAGCTGAAGGGCGCCCCAGGCACCCGGCTTGTCTCTAGCTGGACAGAAGTGGGGTGGGGTGGGGGTGGGGAACAGAAGGATTTGGTTCCCCGTCGGACTTTGAAACTAAAACCTAGCGGGTTCCTGGGACGTGCAACCCTGCAAAGGCCGAGTAGGGGTCGAGGTGAGACCTACAGCGCTCCAGTCTGGGGACGTCTACCAGAGGCCCCCGACAAAGCCCCAGAACCACAGCGTTACCACCAGATGTTTCCGGTGTCCCCGCGTGTCCTCTGGCCCCGGGGCCCACGGGTGGGGTGGGCTGCGGGGCGGGACTCTCAAACAATCGCGATAGGAACGAAAGGGTATAGATTTCGTCTCGCCATTGGCGGGTGTTGTCTTATATGGGGAAGTAAGAGCCGGACACCGTGTTTGGAGAGAAGAGGGACCAGCCCGCCAGGAGAATGACAGCCATGGGTGGGAAGGGACTGGTGATTTCGGCCCACTTCCTACTAGAAGTCCCTAGCAGTCAACGTTGGGGAAGGGTAACGGGACGGAGTAAGTGAAGGTGCTGTGGGGGGTAAGTCCTGCCAGCCCTAGGCTTCTGCTCCCAGCACCCGCGGCGGGGGTGGGAATGGGCGGGCCTCGGGGGCTGGGGGCTCAGCCCGCTGTCTGCCTGTAGTTGCCGTTAATCTCCTGGGCGATGTTGACCGCCTCCGCGCCCAGCGGCAGGCGATCGCTGTACTCAGAGCCCGCCTCGAACTCCTCTTGGTTGGCCTTGGACTGGGACTCCACCAGTGAGCAGGCCGCCAGGCTCTCCTCCCTCTGCAGGTGTCCACCCGGGTCCCCCTGCTCCGCGTCTTCGTCCAGGTCTTCCCCTGGGGCCTCCTCTGGCTCTTCGCCTCCGGCATCGCCGCCTGCCGGGTAGCTTTTCTCCGACTCCAGGTAGGAGGCGCGCGGGTCAAAGTCGGCGGCGATGCGCTTCTCCATTGGGTCGGGCGCCTGGGGCCGCAGGATTAGACGGTAGGGTTTGCCCGGGTGTTTGGCCAGCAGATGGCAGCAGGCGGCGCCCAGCAGGGGCACGGTGGCCAGCAGCAGGAGGAATACGCTCACCGCCACGATGACCAGCAGCGAAGGCAGCTCCTTCTTGGTGGCGAACACTACCTGCACGTGGCAGGCCTCGCCCGCCAGTGCCAGGCACACGGAGTAGTTGGTGCCGGGCCTCAGGCCGCGGAACCAGTAAGCATTGACGCCCTCCTCCACGCGGGACCACTGCACTGCCGCGCCGCCCCCGGCTGGACACAGATAGAGTAGGCGCAGGGGCCGCCGCCCAGGCCTCCCGGTTCCCGCAGCCCCGCCGGGCCCAGGGCCCCAACGTGCCGCCAGCGGCGTCAGCTGCACCCGCGCCTCGCGCTCAGATACGTCCAGCGCGATGACGCCCAGCTCAAAGACGTGAGGCTTGAGCTCTGAGCTCTGGTTGAACGCGTGGTTAGACACGTACCGAGAGGGGTCCCCTTGGCCACAGTGCTGCTCCTCCGCGGGGTCCACAGGAATCTGGTCTTCCGATTCCTCTCCCTCACCTGCCTCCTCTTCCAGCTCCGCCTCTGTCTCCCCGAGGACCCTGACCCGGGCCAGACCTTGGCCTTTAGTTTTGCCCTCAGGCTTGGAGGGTAGGACGCTGTTGCCCCGGCCTTTGGCTGTGGACTTGCGCTCAGAGGTTGGGGCCTGCCCATTAGGTTCTCCCCCAGCGCCAGGAGCATGCTTTGGAGGCCCGGCTGCAGCTACTGACACGCGTACCGACGTCGAATTGGCGCCCAGCTCATTGTGTGCACGGCATGTGTAGACGCCTGCCTCCTTGGCACTCAGGACAGGGACCAACAGGGAGCCGTTTGCGAGTGCCAAGAAGCGCGGGGTGGCTGGGGGCGCTGGCCAAGCCGGTGCGGGAGTTGGAGCTGGGGCCTCGGTCTGGGTCTCCGCGTCTCCATCTCCTTCCTCCTCCCCATCCTCTGCCCTGTCCCCGTCATCCTCCCTGCTCAGAATCGGCGGCTCTAAGACTACGGTGCCACCCGGAATCTGAAGTTGCCATTGCAGGCGGGGCGTGGGGTAGCCTTCAGCGACACAGTGTAACAGGAATACCATGCCGGCGCGCAGAGGGGTGCCGGGCGTCTCGGGCTGCGGCTCTGCACTCAGACGCACGCTGGGGGCTGCACAGGGCAGAGCGGGCAGGCGGTGCACCGGGACCCCCTGCAGCGCGGGAGGCGAGGCACACGCGATAGAGTCTGGCTCCGGCAAAGAGACCCTGGTGCTCGCGGCCCAGGCCTGCAACCACAGGAGGCCGCAGCCGCAGTGGAAGGGATTGTGATAGAGTTGTAGGTGCGACAGCGCGCTTAGCGCGTCGAAGGTGCCAGGCTCCAGCGTACGCAGCCGGTTGTTGTTTATGCGCAGGGAGCGCAGGTCAGGCAGCGCGCCGAGGGCTTCCCGGGGCAGGGAGCCCAGGCGGTTGTGGTTCATTTTGAGCAGTTGCAGTGCGCTCAGATTACGCAGGTCGCTCCAAGGGAAGCGGGATATGAGGTTGTGGCTGAGGTCGAGGTTCTTGAGCTGGCTCAGCACCGCCAGTGCCCCTTGCTCCACTGTGCGCACCTCATTGTGCGCCAGCCACAGCGATGTGACCTGCGTGACGTTGGCGAAGGCCCCGCGCCTTAGCACCGTGATCTTGTTGGCGGACAGACTAAGAGTGGTGACGTTGGCTGGCAGTCCTTCGGGCACCTCGCGCAGCTCCTTGTAGGCACAGTCAGCAAACTGGTGAGCGTACTTATCCACACAGGCGCAAGGCTCGGGGCATGCTCCAGCCACTCCTAGCAGTGCCCAGGCCAACCACAGGGCTCCAAGGGGCGCCATCGTGGCTCCTGCAAATGGAAGCCGGTCAAGAGGTGAAGGTGACTTACCGAGCCTCAGCTTCCCTCCCCTATCAAGCTGTGCCTCTGCAAACCCATCTAAGGAAGGCTCCAGGACTTCAGTAACCTTTGCTATGCCCAGGAACTTCTCTTGGGCAAGAGTGGAGCTCAACAACAACAGAAGTCTCTGGATTCAGTGGATGCTCCCCCTCAGGGCATGGACCATGCTCTTTTTTCCCTTTCTATCTGCTCACCCTGGAGCTGGCCCTCCATAGGCTCCACTGCTGGCCATCTGCAGTGAGCTGGGCACCGGCTCACCGTGCCTGTGAGAAACCTCTGTGTGTTTCTAAGTCTTCATTTAACCCGGTGAAATGGATGCGCAGAAAGGGTATTTTGCCCGCGACTGGCTGTCCTCACTGGAACCCTTTGTCCCATGCACAGGACTCGCACACACGCCCTCACAGGCAGGCAACAATACAAACAGAAGCTCCGCCGTCTCCATCCCGCCGACAACTAGAGAACTGATGCTCTTGTGAAGAGGCTCACAATGCATTGCATAGACACAAACACGTAGGCACCCAGATGCCTACGCAATAGACCCTGGAGACCTCATTGTTCTCTCAATGGAGCCCAGCGTTTGCACAGCGTTTTCCACCACCGTGCAAAGCGCTTTCCTGTGCATTGTGAGAATTGACAGACACGAGGACACAAGTCCTCATACAAACCCACCCACAGGGATGCAGGCTGGTACTTGTGTGTCCACACCCCTCCCCTGAGACTGAAACCCAAGCAGAGGAGCAATACCCAGAACTTGTTGTGGGTGGCTTGAGGCTTGGGATTTGGAAAAGCCCACACCCACATACCCTTCTCCAGCCTGGAAGAAGTCGGCCTGCCCCCGGGGTGCAGATTCCCCCCAGAGAGAGCCAGAGCTGCTGGGTCAGCCTTACATCTGGGAAGGGAAACCCTCCCCCATGCCTGGACCAGGTGCTTTGTGGGGACAGTCACTAAAGATTCCCCCTCCGGTCTCAGTCAGCTCCCAGGGGGACAGAGAGGGCCCAGCCCACAGTTGGGGGGGTCGGCTACTAGCAAATGAAGCTGGAGAAGGTTCATAATTCTGCCCCTTTCTCCACGGCTCCACGATGCCTGCGGGCCCCCAAAAACCTCATCCCCAGTCACACAAACACATTTACACGACTCCCTACCCCCACTTGGGGCGCCGGTCGGGTTTGGCAGAGCCCCTCCCACCCGGTGTTAGGAATCCCGCTTCTCCTCCGCCTTTACTCCGGGGAGGGCCCCTCCCTTTCCAGTTCCTCCCAGATAGTGCTGCGGGACCGGTGCTCTAGGCTGGACCTCCCCTCACCTGGGTTGAGGTGGTGGGACGGTCCCCACTGCTTACCGGCTGCTTGCTGACTCCCTTCGGGCTGCGACCCCGTCTCGGAACTCGGTGTGGCGGAGCTGGGATGCTAGCCCAAGGGAGCTTTCCGCATCTGTTGCTGCGGCTTGTGGGCAAAACCGGAGAGGGGCAGAGAAAGGGACAGGTGAGTTTGCAAGTTCCCCTGACCCCGAAGTCCCACTTCAGTTTTTCTTTTAGAATCCGTTCGCCCCCACCTCTCTCTGACTGCAGGTTGGAGAGAGTCCTCGCGCGCCCCCGGGCTTGGCGGGAACGCGCATAGCCTCTCCCACCTCCTGCATAGTCTACATTTGTTAAAGCCGTAGAGACCCTCCCGGAGGCCGTGACACGTCGATCACAGGGGCGCCACACGCCCACCTTCCTAGGCTCGGCTTTCCCATGCACCCCTACATTTACACGCCCGTTGATATTGTCACTGTCCCTCATCACACCCCCCCCCGCTCAAATACATTCGCACAACACACTCGCTCTCCATACAATCGACCCCCACGCCTTAGAATTATCCCTCGTCATGCAGTCTCGCCAACGTGTTGAGCTCTCGCTACGTCCGCACACATTTTCACAAGCACACCTTCACCCGGGACACTCGCCGGTCTCCCTCTCGCACATACACACGTTCACGCGCACTCACCCTCACGCGCCCGTCCCGCCAGCGCCCGTGAGCTTCGCCGCTAATTGAATGCGAGCCGTTTTTACGCCCCGCAACACGTGAGACAAACCATCTTTGAGGAATTTGGGGGAAGGAAAGGCACACGACTGAAGGGGGGCGTGTCTTTGCCCTTAAACACTTTTTGCAAATGCAGGCAGTGGCGCAGAAAGACCTCCAGCGGGACTGACTGAGCTGCGCGCAGCCGGGCTCGCGCGGACCGTTCTCTCCCGCACCCCCGCCCCCGCTAGCCGCCTCCTCCCCGAAGCCACGTTCAACACGATGCATAATTGATAGTGTTAGCAGAGCGCCTCACCCTCCCTGCCATTTTTGCTTGGATCTGGGCAGATACAAGCCCTGGTCTCCAGTGCCCCCCGCTAGTCTAACCCGACAGACAAGACCGCGCAGCCGTGCAGGGTGCGTGAGGAAGAGACGCCCACCTCCCTACCCCCTGCCGCCGCTGCCCCGCCTCTGAAGCCCGGGCTCTTAACGTCTGGTCTTTAGTGGCAAAACCAGCGCTCGTAGCCCACCGCCCGGTGCGCTAGCCTGTGCTCACCAGGGTGGTGGGATCCCGCGCGCAGGCATCGGCCTGCGCTCCCAGGAGCCCAGCTCGGGCGCACCCAAGCGCCTCCCTCTGAGGTCTTGCCAGTTCTAGGCGAACGGGGCACCGAGGCTGCAGGGACAGGGATGGTTACGAAACGTCTGCTCCTCTTGAGCGCTGTGGGCTGGGGACTTAAGACACGAGCATTTCCCACCTCCTTCCCACCAGTGTCTTCACAGCCTCTCACGCAAACATACCGTCAACTCCCCCCCCCCACACACTATCCCCCAAAGTCGCGGTGGCACGCCACCGCCCCGCTGTCTCACACCCTCACACAACAGCTGGCCTCAGCAGACTCGCGGACTCGCTGTTCCCGACTCCCTATCTCCGTCGAAACCCCGACATTTCTTTTAGCGACAAGGAGGCGGAGGCGCAGGGATGTCGAGGCATCTGGCAAAATCCGTTTCCGCACCCCCTGTGCTGGCTGCCTGCTGCCGGCCGAGACACCGAGCCGCTGGCCCGACTCGGAAAAGGGGTACGGGCTCCGGTAGACACGCAGAACCCCGCCCCCATCCTTTCTGTAGACACTAAGCTCTTGGGGCGCACGTGGCCCCCTACCCCTCACCCCGATAGCGGTCTCTCTTGGTGGGTCGATGGCGCGTGTTTGGGGCCTCTGCGGAGATCAATACCCGGATTTGAGTGTTAAGCATTTTAATGAGCCGAGGAGGGGGCGGGGGAAAGAGACGGGCAGAGAGCGCTGCATCTAAAGAGACCACCCGGCCGGGGTTCTGAGGCTCCTTTGTAAATTAAATATGAACAGACTGGTGCTCGCACACTCCGAGTCCCTCCCTCCCTTCTACTCCTGCCGGAGCTACAGGCGGCCCAGAGAACTGGGACGGGCACATACCGCTCAACTGGGTCCGGAACCCAGAACTTCACTACACCTGCTGAGAACCCCCGCAGCCGACCAGGGGGAGGGCTCTGGGACACCCTTAGAGGGAAGGTGTCTTGGAGAAGGGCCAAGGGGTGAGAACACTACGACCTGTCCCCGCCGGGGACCCTGCAGTGAGACAGCCAGGAGCAAGTCCCTAACCCGGGAGTGTGCCTCTGCGGGTAGGGCCTGCCTGGGCCCGGGGGTGGACCGAGCGGCCGGCCCAGCACCGCGTCTTTGCGGCGCAAGGAGGGCGACCTAGATGTGTTGTCGGCCTGTTGGGAACCTGGAGGAGGCGGTCCTGGGAGGATTGCCCCGAGAAGAGGGATCCGAGGGGGCGGGGCCCTGGAGCGGGACTGAGGGCCTGGTCTCGGATGGTGGGTCCTGGGGACTTTCCGGTGCTGGGTGAGCGAGTAAGTCGAGAAGGTACTGAGAGAGGATCCTGCGTAGAGAGGCTCGCCGCTAGTGACCCTCCCCCCGCTATTTTCATTATTTTTGCTTTCCGCGGGGAGGCAAGCAGGCGGAAGAACAACTTGGAAGAAGCGAGACACAGGAAGACAGTCTGGGGAGTGGATGGAAGCGCCCAAGGTCTCCGACCGAAGGTCCCCGGATCGCTGGGACCCGCCCTGCCAGCATCCGGGAAACCTCTCTGGGCCCCCGGGCCAAGAAAGACCCCTTTCCCTTCCTCTCTTGCCAGCGAGGCACAAGCCGGGGGATTCGGAGGGGAGGCAGCGCTTCAGGGAGCCGTGGCCCCTAGCGCGGGTGCTAATTCCCGCAGCCCCCAGCGGCTCCCGCCAACTCTCCCACGAGCGCTTTTGTTCCTGGATCCTGCCCCGGGAGAAAGACAACCCTTACCCCCGCCTTTGATCTGGAGAGCCCAGGGCCTGGCCCGGAAGGGCTGGAACCCGAGTCGCCCCTGGCAGAGTCCACCCGAACCTGGGGTGGGAGCCGCAACTCCAGGTTCAACCTCCGGGCTCAGCTAGAAGACAGCAGCGCGCATCTCTCCAGGCGCCGCCCTGTGCGCTGGAGCCGGTTTGCTTATAATGTTAATAACGATACAGTTACTGAAGGGCCAGGGATCCGGGAGCGAAGATACCACCCCCGCCGCCGCCTTCGTCTTTGATCGTTAAAGAAACAGGCACCTAATCAGGTGCGTGGAAGTAGAGGTGGGGGAAAGGAGGGATACAAAGTTCCAAGGCGCAAAAGCAGAGGGACCCAGATTCAGAATGTCAACCCAGGCCTAAGCTTTTTACCAGGCTGGGGTCCCGACCCCAAACAGACCCAGGGGCCGAGACCTGAACCCTGAGCCGCTTTTTGCTGATTGACCTCTAACTTCAACCTTGCGAACTGGGAGCCTCGGGATGATGGGGAGAGGTGAAACCCGGAGCATCCCGGGACCTGCTCCCTGTGCCCAGCCCTAGTCCGCGTGCGCCCCCTGCTGGACACCGCCTGCCGCCGCAGAGGCGGAGCAATGGCAGGCTAGGAAGGTGGGGGACTGGGCGTGGAGGGCTGCGGTTAGAGCCTGGCACCATGCGTGGTGCTGCCCTGGGCTCGGCGGTCCCGCTACGCAGTGGGCCGCACTTAACCAAATCCCTGAAGCTTTCCCTCCGTGCCCACCTAGCCTACATTACAGGAATCTACACCCTCTCCTACCCCTCCCTAACACAGGCGGTGCAGTTTCCACCCCCGTAGTCTTCCCAGAGCCCAGGGCACAGTAGAAGCCTGCTGAATTCTCCCTGAGCTAGTAGACCCTGGCACGAGCCAGTTAATGAGTTTAGTTCTGCTGGGAAGAACGCTTCCTGTATACTGACTTCACCGTCCGGGTGGTAGGAGCGCCTTCTCTTGCAGTCCTGTCCCCAAGACTCATGACTTTCTCAGGAGCCTATAAAATGTTCAAGAGCTGACAAAATCTGTCGACTCTAAGAGAGGGAAAAGAAAACTGTAAAATTGGAAGTAATCGATGTTTGATTAAACGTTTAGGACAGGTAACTGTGCAAACAATTTGGATGCAACTCTGCTGGGTTTTAAATGTGGCACATGGGTGATTTAATGGGCTTGCCTGGGGATGCAGGAAGGGACTCAGAATAAGAAAGCTGTGGCCCAGCCGGGCGTGATGGCTTGTAATCCCAGTACTTGGGAGGCTGAGACTGGAGGATCCGGGTTCGTGGCCAGCCTCAGCTACATAGTGAGACCCTCCGCAACTTAGTGAGACCCTGTTTCAAAACAAAGAATAAAAAATAGGGCTGGGGATGTTGCTCGGAGGTAGCATGCCCCTGGGTTCAATCCCCAGTACCGCAAAAAAAAAAAAAAAAAAAAGAAAGAAAGAAAAGAAAGCTGTGGCCCAGATGGGCATCACACACCCCAGCACAGCAGCCTGCTCTGGAGACCTTCCCCATGGCCGCCCTCCAGCCAGAAGCTCCCCAAAGCTCATTGCCCCTTCTACCTCTCAGCTTCTAAAGACACACACACACACACACACACACACACACACACACACATTCCTGATTTCCATCAGAAATGTCCACTCCTCAGGGAGGCCAGGCCCTGTTTCTGTTCCCTCCCCCACCAGCCATCCCCAGCTTCTTTTCATATACATTCTATGTCATAGTTAGGAGGACAGGTTCTAGCATCAAAGCCCATCAGGTTCTAAATGTGCAATACTGGCCAAGTTACTTAGCCTCTCTTTGCTTTAAGAAAAAAGAGAAAGCCGGGCGTGGTGGCTCACGCTTGTAATCCCAGTACTTGGGAGGATCTGGGTTCGTGGCCAGCCTCAGCTACTTAGTGAGGCCCTCCACAACTTTGTGAGAACTGGTTTCAAAATAAAGGATAAAAAATAGGGCTGGGGGTGTAGCTCGGAGGTAGAATGCCCCTGGGTTCAATCCCTGGTACCGCAAAAAGAAAAAAAAAAGAGTAAATAAGAATACCTATGTTCGGGGGTCCTTGTGAGGATTAAACGAGTCAAAGCATGTGAAGCACATAGTATGTAGCACTTAGTGCTCAGTAAAGGACATGTTGTTTTTCAACCATAGCTGAATAGAATTAGCCATTGCGATGGCCGTGCAGAGTTGGGTACGGGTATGAGTCAGTGGCTCCACACACTCCTGTTTGTGTCTTGCGTCCCCCACAGGGAGAGGACCTTGGCTCTGCCCCAGACATCTCTCTTCACCACCACCCCCCTCTACACACATGCCATGGGTAAAGGTAGCAATCAGAATGACTATTATTATTTGTAAAGGTTTCTAGTTTTGGATACTGAAACACAGATACTGATGCTTGGAGCCATTACCAGCAAGCCTGCTTGGGAAGAGAGACCTGGAGCTGCAGACTTGGCGGAAGGTTTTTAATTAAAACCACATTCTGTTTAAGTATTTATTGGGCTCCATGACTTTAATTATTTTCTTGGGAAAAACAAAAACATCCTCATTCGCCTATGGGAAGATCGTTGGTTTCAGAGGAAAGTAGCAACCTGTGGCGGTTTGCTGGAGGCAACTGGGAGAAATTTCCTGAATGGTTCAAATGAAGCTCGACATTATTAATAATCCAGGATCCAGCCCATGACCTTCCTCCCAGTGCTTTCGTGAAATTAGCTTAACATGCTGGCAAGGCCATTTATTGCCATCAAAATTAACGACAGCTCTTCCAGCGGCAGCTTGTGTAATTATGTGGGTCTGTGCCTGTCTCGCTGAAGCCGGGGAACTCCTGCTTGGAGAGACGACACTCCTGCATCTGAGGGAAAATATGATTATCTGTTGCCCCCGAGCCCAGGCAGGACTGGTTCCCTGGGAGGAGAGGTCCTGAGGCTGCCAGCCCCTCTGTGGCAGGACTTGTTGTGATAAAGAGCTGGGGCACAGTGCCACAGGGTGGGTGGTGATCATGCATGGTGCTTCCATCTGCAAATAACAAAATTCCTACTTCCAAGGTGGAGGCTAGTAAGTGTATCATCCCACCAAGCAAGAAGCAAGGCTGGCTCAGGGCGGGACGATTCTGTGGCTCAGCTACATCAGCAGTCCCAGATTCATTCTTTTTCTTCTCCCACCCTTAACAGGACTGCAGCCTGAGGCTTGTGTCATTGATACCGTTGGAGAACTTCGGCAGCAGCTGGGGTAACATACTCATCAGTAACAGGCTAGCAGGATGGAGAGACTGGATTCTCTCTTCTGCAGCCATAGCCTCTCCTTGGGTCTTATTGACACACATTGACCTAGAACACCCCATTTCTGAACCAATCACTGGCCAAGGGAATGGAATTAACTGGCTTACAGTAATCATTAAGTCCTGAAATGGATATAAGGAATCAATCCCAAGATTCCCTACAAGCAAGGTCCCCTTTAAGTAGCAGGGTTAGGGTTGCACATTCAGAGTAAACTAATATTGTGTCAACATGAAATGAAATAAGAGTGACCATAATTATAATGAGCCAGATTAGATCTGATTCCTCATCTGGAAATGAAGCCGGTTTACATCCACCCTCTGTGACCAGGGTCAAGGCTCAGGTTGGGGTCAGGCTCAGGGCAGTGTGTATGGCCACGTTCTGGGAACTCTCTTTGCTTTGTACAAACCAAAGGATCCTCTGCTTTCACAGAATTCTTGAAAGGGTAAAAATCTGTTCTTGGAAATGCCTGTGCTGGGATCTGCAGCTATTTTGGGAGCTGCGGAAGTTTCAGCCGTTGGCTGGATATTTATGAACAGGATATGCTTATGAACTCAGAGAGGTTCCTGCATGGCTTCACACCACGCGTGTCACCGGTCCCATGGTTAGAGAAGAGAGGCGCTGCACTGTCAGGTGGAAAACAGGAGGGAGAAGACTTTGGTCTCATGAAGAACGTGGAGGCTGCGTGAAGCTCTGGAAACCGCACTGGGCTTGGAGCTTGCTGGCGGAGGCCTTGCTCTGGCTGCACACCACTGTCCTGTGTGCTCTAGCCGCTCCCTGCCCTCCCTCTTGCCAGGCCAGGAGAATGGACTGGATGTGCCCTGAGGCCCTTTCAGCGTGGCCCTTCTGGAGACCCTGGTTCTTGGGGGTGCTGTGGCTTTAGGAGCAGCCAATTTACAGGTTGAGTTGGACTCCCCGGGGGCAGGCCGTCATTGGGACTTCCCACCATCTGGGGCATCGACCAAAGAAGGAAGACCAAGGCTGCTACTCCTCTCTGTTCTGCCGCCCTCACTTCTCCACCGCCTGGTGTGCCCACCAGGGACACAGAGACACAAATACCCAGAGATTCCTGCACCCAGCAGACACCCCGAGGGCAGGGCCTGGGGATTCCCCAGCCTCAAAGTTCCTGGAGGGCTGTCTGGGCCTTCTCATCCTCTGTCCCCTTCAAAGCCCAGAAAACACAGGGTGAGCATGTGCATGGGGTGGAATAAAACTGAATTTTTAGCTGGGCGCGGTGGCACACACTTGTAATCCTAGTACTTGGGAGGCTGAGACAGGAGAATTGCAGGTTTGAGGCCAGCCTCAGCAACTTGGTGAGACCCTCGGAAACTTAGCAAGACCCTATTTCAAAATAATAATAAAAAATTAAGACGCCAGGTGTGGTGGCGCACGCTTGTAATCCCAGTACTTGGGAGGCGGAGACCGGAGGATCCGGG
>PVJS01001164.1:0-25294 GCA_004027185.1 Glis glis | reverse complement strand
GAGGTAGAATGCCCCTGGGTTCAATCCCCAGTACAGAAAAAAAAAAGGGGGGCTGGAGGGTGTAGCTCAGAGATAGAATGCCTCTGGGTTCCATTCCCAGTATCAAAATAAATAAAGACTGGAGCCAGGTGTGGTGGTGCATGCCTGTAATCCCAGTACTTGGGAAGCTGAGACAGGAGGATCACAGGTTCGAGGTCAGCTTCAGCAACTTAGTGAGTGCTTGTTTCAAAATAAGATAAATACATAAATAAAATAGGGCTGGTGTAGCTCAGAGGTAGAATGTAGCTCCGAGGTAGAATGCCCCTGGGTTTAATCCCCAGTAATAATAAATAAATAAAAATCAATTAATTAATTAATAAGGCTGAGTGTGGTGACGCACGCTTGTAATCCCAGTACTTTGGGAGGCGGAGACCGGAGGATCCGGGTTCACGGCCAGCCTCATCTCTCTCTCTCCCTGTCTCTCTCTCTCTACTTAGTGAGGCCCTCTGCAACTTCCTGAGACCCGGTTTCAAAATAAAGTATAAAAAATAGGGCCGGGGGCATAGAGCGGAGGTAGAACGCCTCTGGGCTCAATCCCCGGTACGGCAAAAAAAAAAAAAAAATTAATAAGGACTGAGAGAGCAGCTCAGAAGTAGACTACCCCTGGGTTCTATACCTAGTACAACAACAACAACAAAAATAGAACTGAATTTCCTTTTGGGTATCTTTGGTCTCTGGCTGTCGATTAGCTTTTTGTTTGGGGAAACCGTCTCCCAGAAGCAGAGCTGAAGATTTTGCACACAAGTGCTCAGTCGAGGAAATGCCAGGCGGAAACCAGGAAGGTATAACTCAGTGTAAGGGGATCCAGAGCAGGAGACCTGGGGTGAGGAAGATGAACCCACTTTTCTACTGACTTCTTGTGAGACTTTGGAAAAAAAAATCTCTCTCCCTTCTGGGCCTCAGTTTCCCCTCCTATGCCATGGGGCCAATGTCCCTCCTGCCTGCCTCATCTGTGGCTCCAGGCGGGTCCCATTCTCATTCCTCGGGTCTGTCTCTTTCAAATCCCAATTCTGGAGGGTTCCTTGGTGCTGCGCAGGGCCTCCTGTGGACAACCCCCACACATGGTCCTCTTTTTTTTTTTTTTTTTTGTGGTACCGGGGATTGAACGCAGGGGCGTTCTACCTCCGCGCTACGCCCCCGGCCCTATTTTTTTATACTTTTATTTTGAAACCGGGTCTCACAAAGTTTGCGGAGGGCCTCACTAAGGAGAGAGAGAGACACAGGGAGAGAGAGAGCGAGAGAGCTGAGGCTGGCCTCGAACCCGGATCCTCCGGTCTCCGCCTCCCAAAGTACTGGGATTACAAGCGTGCACCACCACGCCTGGCTACATGGTCCTCTTTGATGTCCTCTTAGGCTTCGAAGCCAGCGGAACTGTCTGAGAAGGGCAAGGGAGGCAAGTGTCCAGACGCCTCATCTTCCTGAATTCTTATCTCCAGACCCAGCTGCAAACTTGATGTATTTATTGGCTCCTCCCAGGGCCTACACCGTCCAGCCCACAAGTCTGCCAGTGCTGAGAGAAAGTGACCTTCATGCAGATGGCTGTCTGGCAGCCAGGTGGGGGCGAGGAGGAGGGGACTGCTATAAATTCCTCCAGCCTGCAACCGAGGGGTGACCCTGGCAGGGTAGAGGACACAGGATGCATGGAGAGGTGGGGACAGCAATACTAGGAGAAGTGGTTGGGGACAGAGTCCCCTAGATCCTAAATGGACTAGAATCAGGAGAGAGAGAGGGAATCAGGGAGGAGTAGGGGAGGGAAGAGGAGGAAAAGAGGAGAAGGGGAGGAGAGGAGAAAGGAGGGAGGGCAGGAGGGGAGGAAGTAGACAGTGTGCCCTGGCCTGTTCCGGGAGTCAGCACAGGCCCTTCTCTATGGTGTCGGTATCTAATTACTTTTATTGTGTCACTGTATTCTATGTATGTTATCTCATTCAATACTCACAATTGGGTGGTATGTATTGGCACCCCCAATTTGCACATGAGATCAGAGAGGCTAGGCAGTTTGTCCAGGGTCACACAGCAGAGTGGGGATTTGAACTCAGGTGCCTCCAAAGCCCAAGTTCTAACTACCACACACACCATTCATTCCCTGCTCACAAGTGGATTCTGTGAGGGCACTGAGGGCACTGCTGGAGCCCAGCCTCAGCCCCTCTGCCTCCTCTTGGCTGATCTGATTTCTCGTAGAATCGTCCAGCCTGGGCTGAGCACCGGCTTTGCAGCCATAGAAGTGCAAGACCTCCGCCCTCAGCCTGCAGATGAAGGCAGTGTTAGACAGTCAGACAAGCGACTCTGGGTTTTGCAACCTTCTCCTATCACACTTGTCTGACTGGCTTGCTTTTTGGAAAATTTCTGTGGTTAGCTAGCTAGCTTTTGTAGTCTGCTTAGCTATCAAGTTTGGGATATTTATAACATTTATAAACTGACTTTAGCCTCATCCAGGCAGTTGGTCTTCTAGAGAATTCCTTTGAGCTGAGTTTAAGGAAGTTCCCTGAGCCAAGAATGGAGGAGTTTTTCCCTCACTTGACAGCAAATGCATTTTTTAAGAGTAGAGACTTCCAGACTTCCCGTTGTTTTATTTACTTGTTTATTTTAGTATGGGGGGAGTCCGTGGAAATTCTCTAGACCCTTCTCTCAACAGAGTCCCCCATACACACCTGCTTTATTCGGGTCTAGTGGGGTTGGTGTTCACACCCGGATTCAGAGACAAAAACAACTGGTGGCACAGTCTCCATTCCTCTCCCAGCCTGGGTCTGTGTTTGGGACCAGGACCAAGGACACTCCAGGGGAACAGGGCCTCAGAGACCTCTTTCAACTTCTTCCAGATGTTCCCACCCACATGGAGGGGTTAGTAACCCCATGACCACTTGTACTTGCATTATAACTGAAAGATGGGGCCTTACAGGAAATCACGTATCCTCTATGGGGGATATATCATCCCACAAGGAACAGAAATCCATCCTGGGCAGGCAGCTAACGACTGTAGGTAACACAATGGTTTCTGACCCTCCAAAGAACCGGGTTCATAAGTATGTCTGGTATGAAAGAAAATGATCTGTTTTCAGATAATATGATGGGGGGGATTGAACCCAGGCTTCATGCATGCTATGCAAGTGCTCTACCACTGAGCTCCAACCCCAGTCCTCAGATGATAGGATTGTGTATCTAGAAAATCCCAAGGAATCTACAGTGTTTGGTATTACAATTTCATTGGGAGGAAAATGAAATTTGGAAAAAAATTATCTAAAAGGGTTTTTTATAGGGGGCAATAATGGGGGGAAAAGGTTGAAAAACACTGTCCCCCAAAAAGAAAGAATTAGGGTAAGTTCAAGCAGGAGGACCAGATGTTGAGAGGTAGTTTTTGGGAACCTGCCTTTCTTATGACCAGGAAGGCACAGGAAAGAGAGACCAGGAAACCTGACCCCTCATACTAAAAGGGTCAGGCCCCTTTTGGTATGACCCTAGGTATCTACTAGACATTGGCCCCCTGTGGGCAAACTATTGGTCATTTTTTTTAAGTACTAGGGATTGAACCCAGGGGCATTTTGCCTCTTAGTTACATTTCCCCCCCCCCCCTTCATTTGAAAGAGGGTCTCAGAAAGTTGCTGAGGCTGGCCTCAAACC
The DNA here is from genome assembly GCA_004027185.1 of Glis glis. Lineage (NCBI taxonomy): Eukaryota > Metazoa > Chordata > Mammalia > Rodentia > Gliridae > Glis > Glis glis. Next base: position 21,640 of record PVJS01001164.1, on the reverse strand, counting down.
TGCAATCCTCCTGTCTCAGCTTCCCATGTACTGGGATTAGAGGCATGTGCCACCTCTGGCCCCAGCTTCCAGCTATTGGCCTTGAACGAGACGCTCAGCCTTGCTGCCCCGTGTTCCTGGGCAGGATGAGGATGAGGATGTAATCTAGTAGGGTGGCTGGGAGGATTAAATGAGATTACCTGTGCTAAATGGTTAAGTAGCATCAGACACATGATTATCTTCCCTAGCTGGAAGCTTTATTCGCCTGGTTGTCCTGGGAGCTGTCACTCCTGGCCAGGTTTGCACCTCCTCGGTCCCTCTGATCAGACTGGTGTGCCTGCGCCCCACTGGAGTTCAGTGAGCTGTGGCAGAGGTCCTGCCAGGTGCTTCTAGAGGAGGGTGCTGGGGAGGAAGGCAGACTGCACTGGGGCCACATTAGCAGTCCTTTGCAGAAGCTCGGGCCCTCGGGTCCCTGGTTTCATGGGATTTTCAATTGCTAAAGTCACGTAGACCTGTAGTCTGCCTCTGCTCCTCAGTTCCCAACTCTATTCCTAACTTTAATCACCAAACGTGACCCTGCGTCTGACCTAACCTCACATGCTACCCTTGGGCCTCACCTGGACTTCACTGCTAGTCCTCTCCCTCAACCCACCGCCTCCTTCCCCTGATCTGGCTTGGGCCCACCCTGGGCGCTCACTCTCTCCCAGAGTTCTCATCCGAATTCCACTCTAACCCAGTACGTTCCAAACTTAGGTCATTCATTTTCACTGTCACAAACTTTGTTGTACCTGTGTCCCTTGTGAGCTTTTGGTTACTTAGTATTTGTCCTAAATGAATCCCATAAGCTAGGCATAGTGGCACACATTTGTAATCCCAGTACCTGGGAGGCTGAGACAAGAGGATTGCAAGTTTGCAAGTTTGAGGTCAGCCTCAGCAGTTTAGGGAGACCCTGTTAAAAAAAAAAAGTCTGGGGGTATAGCTCAGAGGTAGAATGCCCCTGGGTCCAACCCCCAGTGCAAAATAAATAAATAAATAAATAAATAGAATGCTACAGTACTGCCATTCTGAGCAACTGTATCTCAGAAATCAAGGATTTGGATAGAATGGTTATACTGGCTCTAACAGATGTTAAAATAAATATAAAATGTTTAATATTTGACACTGTTCTTCATACATCAGCCACCTGAAGTTAGCTCCTATCTCCTGGGAAATGTTCATGGCACTTTAGAAAGGCTGAGCTTCTGCAGGCGAGCTACAGGTGCGGTGGCCCATGCCTGTAATCCCAGCACTTGGGAGGCTGACACAGGAGGATCGCAGCAATTTAGTGAGACCGTTTCAAATAAAAAATGAAAGGGTTGGGGGTGTAGCTCGAAGGTAGAAGGCCTCCGGGTGCAATCTCCAGTACCTGACCACCCTCCTCCCCTCCAAAAAGGAAAAAGAAGAAAGGTTGAGCTACCTATTTGAGGGCCTGCGGCAGCGTTCCCCAGCCATGTGGGCTGTGGCGCCCTCTGCTGGCCGAGTCTGGGCACAGCCCTAGCTCGGCTCCCCTTCCGCTGAGCGGGTCCAGTGATCTGCCTTCTCTGATTTGACCCTTGGTGCACACAGCCCGGTTCCCACGCCCGCCAGCTGTGGGGTTCCCTTTGAGAAGTGAAGCAAGGTGAGAAAGGACACATGTGGGGCGTGGGGCCAGAGGAGGAGCCAGGGCCAGGAGCTAGTGGCTTGCGGGCCAAGGTCAGACTTCGGGGTGTGAAGAGTGGGGCTGGGAGTCAGAGTGAGTCTAGGGTGGGAAGGTGGAAGCAGGGCAGAGTGGGACGAGGAGGGTGCAGGGTGGGGAGAAAGGTGGCCGGGAGCCGGGGTAGCAGGTAGGTGTTGTACATATAGAAGGACGAGCAAGGCTGGGACTAGTGTTAAAGCAAATTTTTTGTGTGTGATACTGGAGCTTGAACCTACCTCTGAATTACACCCCCAGCCCTATTTTTTTTTTTTTTTGAAACACAGTCTAAGTTGCAGAGGACTTTACTAAGTTGCTGAGGCTGGCTCGGAACCTGCGATCCTACTGTTTCAGCCTCCCAAGTACTGGAATTACAAGTGTGTGCCGCCATGCCTGGCTTAAAGCAGATTCTTTTTTTTTTTTTTTTTTTTTGTGGTACCGGGGATTGAACCCAGGGCATTCTACCTCCCAGCTACACCCCCGGCCCTATTTTTTATCCTTTATTTTGAAACCGGGTCTCACAAAGTGGCGGAGGGCCTAAGTAGCTGAGGCTGGCCGTGAACCCAGATCCTCCGGTCTCTGCCTCCCAAGTACTGGGATTACAAGCGTGTGCCACCACGCCCGGCAGTTAAAGCAGATTCTTAAGTGACCTTCTCTGCAGAGTGAGAGACGTTGGTCCCTAGAGGAGGCACTGTGGCAGGGCAGGGCTGGGCTGCCACTGGAAGGCTGGCCTCTGCTCCAGGTCTGTCTCCCATCTGGTGTATCAGGAGCACAGAGCCCTGATCTCCTTGGCTTCCTCAGACCCCACACTTGTCTGCTCCTCTGCTCTGTCCCAGATAAGCCCATGCACTTTTTTTTTTTTTTTGGTGGGGTCTCACTATGTTGCCTCAAAGTCCTGCCTCAGCCTCCCAACCATGTACATTTTTTGCTAAGATCTGCTATCTGTTTATGTTCCTACAATTCATAAAGCAATAACACTGGCGTGTTGGATATCTGGGAAACAAGATCTTACATGTGTGGTTCTGTATATATTACAAAGCTATTTTCATAGACATGTTGGTTCTCACAAAAATCCTGTGAAGTAAAACTGTGTCTCTTCTGAGCTGGTGGTTGCTTAATATTTGTCCTAAGGGATCTTGAAAGAATCCTAAATTCACACCATTCTGAGCAACCATATCTCAGAAATCATGGTTTGATAGGTTAGTTATATTGTTTATATTTTACCGAGGAGGAGCCTGAAGATCAAGGACTTAGGTGTGCTAGACAAGGGCCACAGGCTACGAAATGAGGACTGAAACCCAGTGTCCTGACTTCTAGCCCAGTAAGGTCATGGTTGGCTGGCATGTAAAACCCTGAGATTTGAGGGGTGTGGTGGCGCATTCCTACAATCCCAGTACTTGGGAGGCTGACACAGGAGGATTTCAGGTTCCAGGCCAGCCTCAGCAACTTAGTGAGACCTTGTCTCAAAATTTAAAAAGGGCTGGGGGTATAGCTCAGAGGTAGAATGCCCCTGGGTTCAATCTCCAGTACAAAAAAAAAAAAAAAGATTCACATCTTTATTGAAGGCTGCAACAGTAGCAACAAGGCGGGGCACCCCTTTATTGTAAAACCCACGATCAACCACTTCTGAAGACAAGGAGCATGTGCGGCTGGGACTCAGTGGGCACTGCTCAGCCCGGGCCAGGCAGAGGACAAGGTGTGGGGGCAGCCCCAGCACTGCCTTGCCAGCTGCCAAGAGGGTGCGCACAGCCAGGCTGGAATCCCAGCCTCCCTTCCTCCTCCCCCATTCAGGACTTTAACAGGCTGGCATTGTAATCTTATTTTAAATGCATCTGAGTCCACTGTTAGAGCCAGCACTCCTGGGGTGAGAGTACGTTCCTACAGATGCCTTAGTGGGTCTTCAGGACACCCACCGGATGGAGCTGAGGCATGGGGACACAGACTTCACCAGTGTGAAAGCTGAGGCCATCGGCCAGCAAGGCTACAGACAGCCTGCGCGGTCTGGGAAGCATCCCAGGAGCAGGGAGCCAGGGAGGAGGGACGGGAAAGGACAGGAGTTCTGCTGGTCCGAGGCCATGGCCCCAGCCTCCCTGTGCTCTGCTGCTGGCCTCTGATGTGGCCACAGAGTTGGGGACTGAGCTTGGAATGGGAGCTAGGGTTCAAGGAGGAGAGCACATCTCACCCACTGAGGCTGCTGTCCGTGCCTAAAAAGCCAGGAGGGCGGAGCTGAATGGGAGCTTGGAGACCATGCAGGCCAGTCAGCCCATTTCCTAGATGGGGACACTGGAGTTCCAGAAGGGGCCTTTACCTAGTCACATTTGATGTACACAATCAGGGACAGGGACGGGACTTTGTCACTCCCCTCGGAGGGGCGGTCTGTTAGAGCATTGGCTCTCAGACTTGAGTGTGCACCAGCAACACCAGGAGGACCTGTTAGAGCACATTGCTGGCCACCCCAGAGCTCCCGATTCCAGAGCCCAGGGACCCACGTTTCTAAGAAGCGCTCAGAGTGCTGGTGCCGCAAGTAGCACCTGACTTCGCTTGGGACATCCTCTGGGAGGGCTGTGCGTGGGGGCAGTGCAGGGAGGGTGAAAGGCCATGCTGAGAGGGGTCTGGTGGCCCGAGGACCAAAGAGCAAAGGAGTGATGAGAGAAAGGCATTTTCGTGGTTGGGAGAAAGGGAGCAAGCTTTGAAGGGTCAGATGGTGGCCGCGGGGACATGGATGGATGGAGCCACAGCTTCCAGCTCTCTCTGCTGATGAGACCCATTTGGGGTGAAAATGCTCCAAAAAGGAAATGAACAGAGAGCTGAGAGAACCTGAACTCATGAGGGGTGGTTTGGTTTGAAAGGCACTTGGGGTACCGGTGGGGCTGTGTTACCTCAGACATTGCAGGAGCTATCAGCAGGTCCCCTGGGGCAGTGGCTGGGGATCAGGAAGGCGGGGAGTACCAGGGCCACTTAGCACAGAGCGGTGCCTTCACTCAGGGCCTCCCTGGTTCTGGCTCCTGGAGGGAGGGGCCTGGGGCCTGAGCGCTTTGCCTCCTCAGTCAGGTTTTTAGAGGAGGGGAATTTGGTCCCAGAGAAAGCGAATTGATTCTAGACCAAATGACAACTGAGTATTGGGGACCCAGGACTCGGGAATGCTGTGATGGGGGGGGCCTGGCTCAGGAACCCCCTCTCTGCCCACCAGGGACCCTAAGCCAGTCATGCTCTCCTCTCAGCTCTACTCGGAGGCCTTCTCTGCCAAGGTGTGGCTGGTGAGAGGGACGGAGGCCGGCCTCTCCAACAGGCCTTCCAAGTAGGTGCTCAGAGCCTGCATGTGGCGCGAAGGCTGGGCGGGGGGCGACGAGGTGCTCTGCAGGCTCAGGTAGCAGATGTACTTCTTCAAGCCCCCCTGTGGGTCGCAGCGGTATGCAGCCAGCAGTTCCAGGAAGCTCACGTTGTGAAGGGCCAGGAGGCGGGCCTCGGCCCGGGTTAGGACAGCTGCTCGGACCAGGGGCTGCAAAGAGCCGAAACACTGCAGGCTCCCGAAGGGGTAGACGTGCTGGGCCAGCTGCGGGCCTGGGGAGACCTCGAGGAGGCGGCACAGATCACGCATGGCCAGCACAGCGGCCAGGGCGCTGCGCTCGCTCATGTTTCTGGCCAGGTAGGTCTTGGCCAGGCTCTTGAGTTTGAAGCTACTGGCACTGGGCACACGCTCTCGGATGAGGGGCAGTGCAGACAGGAAGCCCGATATGGCCTCCTGGAATTCCCACAGCTTGTTAATGTCCTCCAGGGCCTGGAAGAAGCTGGGGAGGCCAGGCCCCCACAACTTATAGCAGGCCAGGATGGGGCGATGCATGGAGCTCAGGAAGCTGAGAAAGTGCTGCAGCCCCACCTCCAGGGAGACGGCCTTGGAGTAGACGCTGAAGGCTTCTGGCTGGATGAGCACGCGGAACTTGCTCTCCCGGTTCACGGCCGCCAGCTGGCTAATCTTCTGGGCTGGGCAGGAGAGAAGGGCAGGTTGAGGCCCCAGGGGCACAGGAGGGCTGGCGAGGGGGGACCTCTAGGGCTGCTGACCTGCCACCTAGGGATCCCACCTTAGGGCTTGCTGGCAGGAACCAAACATAAGCTTCCAGAGGCAGCTCTGACCTGGCTCTGATGGGCCAGGGGTCAGAGGGGAGGGGGCTGCCCCCCAACACCTCACCATCTGCTGGGGACCTCGCTCTCCCCACCCTCTCCATCCCAGAGTTTGCCAAACCCTTAGGACCCAGGTCCCTCCTGTCTTCTATCAGCCTCTATCTACGGGAGACCCAGCCGGTTTCTTCCTACTCCTTTGCTCCACATGCCAGCCTGGTCAGAGCCCTGGGGCACAGAGGCAGGCAGGCCCCAGCCTCCTGCTCTCCTGTGCTATGAAAACACCAGCCCCAGGGTCAAGTCCTTGCAGCAGGGCAGGACTTCTGGCTCTGGGAGGAGCGTGACAGAATCAAGCAGGCATGAAGCGGCGGGAGACGGGGGGTCTTCCGGGAGAAGGGGCCATATCTCCCTGTGACCTTGGCTCTGCTGGCCTCCCTGTGCATCCACCTGAGGGATGGTCCTGGTTCTCAGAAATGTGAAGTCATGGCCAAAGGCCTTGCTTGGATCACTGGTCTCCTCAATGAGCCCACACACCACGTGGGTTTAGAAGTGCAAGGCTCTCCGTGCAAGAGGTCTGGCAGAGGTGAACTGGTGGAAGCCCTTGCCTCCCCTCGTAACATCCAGGTGCTATTCGAGGCCAACGTCCTTGTCAGAGCCACCAAACGATGCACCTGGGCGAGCGGGCGAGCTAGAATGCTCTTGCCTGTCTGCCTGCCAGGGCCGGCCTGCGCCTCACTGGAGCTCTGCCTACACTTCTCTTGGGGACACAGAGACTGAGCTAGGAGGGGGTGCAGGCGGCTCCCAGGAGAACCCACTTTCATTGTCAATCTTGAGGTCAAAGAAAACCAGGGGCCTGTCTTCTGCTCGGGGGTCGGCGAGGCTCTCGTCCAGGACCCTGAGGGAGCTGGGGCCCTCCAGCTGGAGGTCACTGGACTCGCTGCTGCTGTCGTCCAGCTCTCGCGAGGACTGAAATACAGAAAAACCAACAGGTCAGGGCTTCAAATGCCCGAGGGAGTGTCCTGGCAAGGTGAGCGGGAGTCCAGGAGCAAGTGTGTGCACGTGTAAGTGTGGGGGACACCAGCAAGCTGGTGGGGCCAGGGGCATCTGCATGCACATGAGGGAGGGTGAATAGTCAGGAATGTACGTGCATGAGAACATGTGTGAACAGGTGAGAACTGTGTGTGTCACGTGGGGGTCATGAGTGTGAGCCAGGACACACGCCTTAAGGAGTGAGTAGGCATAGGGGAGTGAGATCATGCAGGTAAGCAAGAGTCCGCATGATGGACGAATTCAAGTGTCAAGCGTTAGTGTGTGTACAAGGGGGTGTGGATCTGTGGGCCTGTGTTGACACAACTGTGTGAAAGTATGAGAAGATTAGAGTGAGTATGTGTGTGTAGGGGCAAGCTGTGCTGTTTGTAGGGGCTCAGGGTGAGAGCCAAATGATGGCTAGGGCCTGAGATATCTGCTCCTAATTTCATTGCTCTGAGCAGACTGAGAAGAAACATCACAAATGAGACAGGATTTGAGTTCCCGCATATGGAACCCCAGGGGATTTTTTAGAAGGGGCCAGGAGCCTGGTTTTCCTTATCCCTGATCCTAGCTGAGGTCCCAGTGTCTTGCACAAAGAGAAGGGAGGACTGCTCAGCCTCCTGATCTCCACATCTAGGGGGACACACAGGCCCCTGATAGTGAGAAGGCAGCGGAGAGAGCAGCTCAGAGCCTGGGAGTCTGGGGTTCTCCAGGCTGGGCACTCTGGGCTCGGCTCTCCAGCGCCAACATGGGTCCTGGCTAGAATGCTGTTGGAAAGGCCTCAGGGTGGGAAGCCCAAAGAGGCTCTAGGTTTTTTTCCTAAAGAGCTGGGGCTACAGAGGGGGTGGAGCCTCTGATGAAAATATACAAAGTTAATTGCTTATCATGTGCATAGCTGCCAAGGCCAGATATTTAGTCTTTGGTGATCATCCTCTGAATGCCACCTGTGGATGTTCCGAGACTAAGAGGAGGTGACGTGGCCAGTGTTTCAGAGACACCTGGGGGGCCCTGCTGGGACAGAACCCAAAGCAGGCCTCAGGTCTTCCTCTATGGACCGCCTCTGGCTTGTCAGTGGAGTTAGTGTCACCATTGGGCTGAAGCGCTATTCGCTCTGGCCTCTAGCTGATGTCCCTGGCCCGAGAGACCATTAGCATACTCCCCCAGACCCTCCTGCTGTCCAGGTGAAACATGTTCTCCACAAAACGTAAGCTAAGAGAAAAGTCATTCCTGCCCGCAAGCAAGTTAAAATGGGGTGAATTTTCCCAAGGGGCTGGCTATTACTCTATTTGCCTTTCATAGCCTCGTGCCAGGCTCACCAATGTCCTGCCAGTCACTGATGGAAACAGGAAAGACATCCAGATGGATCCACAGAGAGCTGGCTTTCCTCCTTAGACCTAGAGATCTAATGGAACGGGAATTCGCCGAATGCCTTGTATCTATCTCTGTATCCTTGCCTCGGCCACACTGTCGAAGGCTGATTTTTCCGTCTTGTTCTGAGTGAACCACACTGCTGTCTCTCCCTTCTGTGAGGAGTCTTCCTGTTGCTAGCTGGGGGACCACAGACTTGGCCTTCTTCCCTTTTGGGAGAAACAATTTGTCTTCTGTCTCCAGGCTCCCAGCGGCTGTTCCGTTCCGAGGGGTGGCGCCTCACACTTGGGCTGGTGGGGAGCTGGGCCTCTGCTCCCTCTTGCCAGCAGCTGAAGAGCCGGTTCTTTGGCCAAGTGCATTAAGTGCTCGCATCCCTTCTTCTGTTAACTCCAAACATAACTGAAAGCCCCTCGGTGGCCCGAGTGCTTGCACCTGGCCATTCCTTCCTCGGTGTCCCTGTGGGCCTCACCACCAGTCTCATCTTCAGAGCTGCCCTTCCAAGGGCAGGCTCCCTGGAGAGCCACACACTGTATCTTTGGCCACCTCCCTCATCTTCACACCAGGTCATTTATGGCAGCCATCATAACCTCTTTTTTTTTTTTTTGGTACTGGGGATTGAACTCAGGGGCAGTCTACCTCCGAGCTACACCACCAGACCTATTTTATTTTTATTTTGAAACAGGGTCTCACTAGGTTGATGAGAGTCTCACTACTTGCTGAGGCTGTCCTCGAACCTGTGATCCTTCTGTCTCAGCCTCCCAAGTACTGGGATTACAAGCGTGTGCCACCATGCCCGGCTTCACAACCTCATTTTTAGAGCCCCCCTGGGCTCTAAAAATGTCCTGAAGGAATAGAGGCCCCTTCTATAAGAGAACCCCGCTGGCTCCCTCTCTAAGAGCACACCGCCTCCTCTGAGCTCGTCAGTGGAGGAAAGGCCAGATCTTTCAGACCTCTTCCTCCATCATTCCTCTTGCCTCTGGGGGCCGTCATAAAGTATGGCTACCTTAAGGGGCTGGCCTCACTGGAATGCTGTGCATTTAATCCAGCCAGTTCTTCCCCCTTAAATTCCCCCTCCTCCCCTTAAATCCCAGCAGCACAGCTGGGAGTTCTGGAACATTTAATGAGATTTTCCTAAAGACCCAGATCTACCAGAAGGCAACCAGCACATGGAAAGCCTGGCACCAAACATCTTTTCGTCCTTGCTCACCAAGGGACTTTCCTGTGCCACCTTGCACAGTTCCCACTCCTCAAATTCTTTACTCCACAAATCAGGATGGCTGGGGGCAGCGGGGGGAGCAGATGCGGGAGTGCATAGAGAGGAACAATCTTTGGAAAAGGCTGAGAGGAAAGGGAGGAAGAAGGCAGTGGGGCAGAAAAAAGAGATGCTAGCCCATGGGTGAAGACCAGAATAGGGAGGAAGAGCTTGGAAGAACTATGTAGTGGGAGATGATGAGCGCCCACAGAAAGGGGAAGTGGAATTTAAGAAGTGCTGATCAATGGGTTATAAACTGGATTCCCTTTGGTATTCTTTTGAAAGAGGCAAATAAATACCAGAATGTATTTCTTTATTATACTTGGTTAATGGACTGTGTTTCTTTGAAAGCAAAACTGTGTTCAGATGGAGCCACATGGGATGCAGGGTTTTTTCAGGATACACAAGCAACTAGGATACACAAGCAGTCTGGCTCACCAGCTGTGTCTACCTCACTCCTCTTTATCACAGATCTCAAGGCTGGAGCCGGTCAACTGTGCTCCAGCTCAACACAGCAGGTCTGACAGCTGTACCAACAGTGCTCACAGGAAGAGCTGGCTTGACATTTGCATCAGCTTCCAAAAGTCGAGGTTTACCTGGGAAGCTGCACTCTCCTCTCCCCTGCAGTATTGTACCCACTATGTAAATGTTACCTCCATTCAAGGCTCATACACAAGTTCTGACACAGATGTGCAATTGAATATTCCAGTCTAGTGGTCCTTGACTTTGGCTAGGCATTAAAAAACTCTGGAAGCCCAGACTGAGCCCCAGACCAATGGAATAAGAACCTCGGTGGGGGGGGGATCTGTAGTTGCTAAAACTCACCAAGGCACAGCCGGGCTGGAGAGCCACTGTCCTACCTCACATTCAGTCCACATTTGGTCATCAGCCAAACAGATACGAGCCAAACTCCTTGACAGTCGGCATCCAGCCTCCTGAAGATATCTAGTGTTTGACATTAATGCTTAGCAAGAGTCCCCAAGCTCCCGAGGAACTTTCTAAGCAGCCAAGTTCCAGCTACAGCTGGGATCAGGTGGGCAAGACACACACATTTTTTGGTTTTGCAGATACAACCTCCAGCTGTTGCAGTGTTGAAGGTCTAGACCATCCCATCTGCTAGCCTGTGGCCTCTGTGGCCCTTCCGCCTACTGCTCTTGCCCCTCAGCAAACATGGCTCCCACCTTCTCAACCAAACACCGAGGTCTCTTTGTGATATGCACACTCACCCCTGCCCTGGACCAGCTGTTCCCCACTGGTCTCCCTTCCACGAGTGCCACATCTGCCACGGGCTGCCCCCTCTTGCTTCCACTTAGTCCTGCTTTGCTGAGACACTGGAGCCGGGCATCTGTCACAGAAGTGGGTGAGCATACCTATCTTCTGCTTCTCTGGACCCTAAAACCGGAGCCCTTGTTAAAGATGTCGCTGACCCACCCTTGCAGTTTTCAAACATAGTCCTCACCTGAAGGACTCCACAGAAGACCTGGGACTCACCCTCCACCTAACTGTGCCCCACTACCTCTTCTGGCGGGGGTGAGCTCTCTCAGAACACTCCTCCTTGTTGAAAGTCTCTCACCGGAACCCCAGAAGGGCCAAGGCCTGACACACACAGTGGAAGCCCATGCGGAGGCTCCTCCTCACTCTGGGAAACTTGGAAAATGTGCTATTTTAGCAGGCCAGGATTCTACAACTCTCACTCATGGTAAGTCTGGATAGAGGCTGCAGATGGGGAGGATGAAGGGATGGGGCAGCCCAGAGCACTCTGCCCACTGGCTCCCTGCAAGCTGGGGATTGGGAATTTACAGTGGGGGTACTGTCTGGAAGGGGCCAGAAAAATGAGCAAGAAATGCACAAGGGGAACCTACTTTTGTTTGTGTGTGTGGTTCTGAGGATTAAACTCAGGGGCGTACTACCTCTGAGCTACACTCCAGCCCTATTTATTTATTTTATTTTTTGTGGTACTGGGGATGGAACCCAGGGGCATTCTACCTCTGAGCTACACCCCCAGCCTAATTTTATTATTTTTTTTAATTTTGAAACAGGATCTCACTAAGTTGCAGAGGGCCTCACTAAATTGCTGAAGCTGGCCACGAACCTGCAATCCTCCTGTCTCAGCTTCCCATGTACTGGGATTATAAGCGTGCACCACCATGTCCGGCTCCTTTTTATGTATTTATTTAGAAACAGGGTCTCATTTAGTTGCTGAGGGCCTTGCCAAGTTGCTGAGGCTGACTTTGAACCTGTGATCCTCCTGTCTCAGCCTCCCAAGTATAGGGATTATAGGTGTGCACTCGGCTTTTTGTGTTTTTTAATACTGTATTTTTAAAAGTTAGGAATCCTGTTTTAATTTTTTACATGCACATCTAAAGGATACACATAATAGCAGGTGTGGTGGCACACACCTGTAATCCCAGTACTTGGGAGGCTTAGGCAGGAGGATCGCAGGTGTAGCTCAGAGTAGAATGCCCCTGGGTTCAATCCTCAGTGCCACAAAAACAAAAACAAAAACAAAAACACAAAAAGAATACACATAACAAAAGCAGTGGGCCTTGGGCTCTCTCCCAGTCTTCAGGCCTGTTCTCTAAAGTGAGCAGGCTTCTAAATTTTCACTATTATGTACCTGAAATGTGTTTATCCCTTCTCCCTTGATTAACGGGACATCCTCCAAAGATTCCTTGCTGGGCCTTGGGAGGACCTCTCCCCCCCAGTCATTGGTTTTGGCCCCTCAACTCTACCCTCCATGATGTGTGGTGAGACTACTGGTATACTCATCTTTTCTTTATCTTTCCTTCCCAGGCTCCTGCCTGCACTCAGGATCAGTGGCAGCTATAACTTTACCAAGATCATAGGATGGAGCCGGGCGTGGTGGCACACACTTATAATCCCAGTACTTGGGAGGCTGAGACAGGAGAATCACAGGTTGGAGGACAGTCTGAGCAAGTAGTGAGACTCTCATCCACCTAGAACAACCCTATTTCAAAATAAAAATAAAATAGGGCTGGGGGTGTAGCTCAGAGATAGAATGCCCCTGGGTTCCATCCCCAGTACCCCCCACACACACAAAGATCATAGGATGGGAAGCAGCACCCAGCTATCAAAGGAATATGGGCCATGGAAAGATAAGTAGCTGGAATGATTTAAAAAAAAAGAGGTGTCCCAGGTGGTTCTGGGATCTTGGCTTATGGAACTGGGCAGATGGTGAAGCTACCCCCAGAGAGAAAGGAAGAGAGGATGAGTGACACCCCAGTGGGACTGCCAGTACCACTGGCCACAGGCGTGGGCCTCAGCTACCCCGGGCTATAACTAGCCAGGGTGTGGCCGAGATCACCATGAGAATGTGCAGACTAAAGAGAGAAGCCCAGAACCGCAGCTGGGAGGACACCAACATTTACAAGAACAGGGCCCCGAGAGCAGTGCCCAGAGCTACAGGGGAAGCGGTCTCTCCCACGCTGGTCAAGCACACGAGGCACTGAACGGAGCACTGTGCTGAGAGGCACGGGGAGATTCCTTGCTGCAGTGGGCAGGTTCACTGTGGGGGAGGCGCAAGGAAGTGGGGTGAGGAAGGAGCAGCGGAAGCGTAAGGAAGGGGCGGAGGGGCAGGCGGAGACGGGCAAGGCATCTCTCCACGTACTGAGTTCAGAAGGAAGTGGAAGCGTTAGAAGATGCAAGAGAGATGAGGATGAGATGGAGTGACGCTCCCGGGGGCCAGGCCAGGACACAGGCGTTTGTCCCCTCCACCCTAAAAAAAAGCAACAGGCAAAGGGGATGTGGCAGGGCCAGATAAATCTGTAATTAGGTACCACAATGTCCACCATTCTCTTGCCATCACAGGGTTCCTGTCTTCTCTCTGAAGCAGAAGCCTAGAGAAGCGGTGCTGGAGCTGCTGAGCAGAGCAGGTGAGTGTGACATGATGGAGCACGAGGGCCGGCAGGCTGGAGGCTGTCCTTTGCAGTTCTGGTCCAGGTGTGGCTTTTCTCCAACACATCTCGCCTCCAGGGGGCAGCACAGAGGCGACAAGCTTCTGAATCCTTCCAGGGTTGTTTTCTGCTGGGCAAGTCTAATGGGAAGGCCGGCAGGCAGGCCGCCCAGATCCTAATGAAGAATGACTGAGAGGGATAGCGCTGGCTGGAGGGAGGTGATGTCTGACAGGACCAAGACCGAGGGGTCAAGGAACAGGATGCTGTGGTCCAAGAGGGCCAGGCCAGAGACGAGTGGTTCTCAGTGGTGGCAAGGTGCAGGGTGTGGCCACGGGATTGGCAGCTGATGTGGAATGGGGCGAAGACCCTTGAGAGGTCAAGGTGCAGAGGTCAGGGTGGGGATGTTGAAGGCACTCAGGAAGAAGGCAGGACCTGAGTGGGAAGAAGAAATCTAGGCGACAGATGCTCACGTCTTCCCTCCGTGGGGGAGGGGGGACAGAATCTATGATAGGTGGGGAGAGTGGGGTATATCCCAAGAGCTGTACCTTAGTGGTACAGGGGGTTTTACCACATGGTGGGGCTGGGACAGTCCAGGAGGTGCCGAGGGCCTCACCCCACCTCCCACCTCTGATGCTCATGAGTGGGGGAGGGAAAGAGGTGGGGTATTCCTGGGGAGAACCAAGTTTTGGTGCAGGGAGGAGACAAAAACCACCTGCAGCAAAGAGCTCGATCCACCAGGGGTCTGATGGTCGTGGAATAAGGGTTTGCAAGGGTGATCATTCAGCAAGTATTTATTAAGCGGCCACATCTGCCAGGTCTTGGGACAGACACAGTCCTTGCCCTCACAGGCTTAGATCCTGGCAGAGTCCCAGGGGAAAGGATGGGGGGCAGTGGGAGGGGAGCTGGGGTACAGGAGAGTACAAAGGGCGAGAGAAGCTTCCTTATTAGGCAGAGAGGCCTGTGCCCTCAGCCTTTCCCTCTCAGCCAGAGCGTCCCCATCTCCCCACCCAGGGGTCGACGCAGGCATTCATTCCTTGGTTCATCCTTGACCAAGAGTTAATGAATGCCTACTGTGTGCAGGTCTTAGACACGTGAGCTGGAGGGAGTAGGTCAGGGACAGGGCAGGGGTGTCTGGCTGCGAGGCTCGGGTAGTGGTGGTAGCCAGTGGCTGTAGAGGAGGGGGGCCCTCAGGGCTTTCAGAGGTCTGCCTAAGGGTGGCCTGGGTTGGTGCGCGGCAGCCTGGGAGGGCAGAGGAGAGGGAGTGGAATTGGAGGAACTCCCAGTGAGACTTGGACTTGGGGATTCTCCATAGGAGATCTGTTGGCATCCGTAGGAGGAAATCCTGTCCCAAGAGCCGGGGGTGCTTGGCCTAGTGGTATACTGCTCATGGCAGAGGCATTCGACTGGGAATCCATGCAGGAGGAAGGGAGGGCAAAAATGTTTCTGAGCCACTGGGCTAAATGGGAGGAGCCCCTAAGGAAGCGGCCTCGGGACTGCAGGGCCCTGTGCATGCGGCGGGGTGGGCTGAGGGCCCTCTGCAGGTGGCTGGGGCACTGCTGGGCACTGGCAGGATGGCTGGGAGGCCCTGTGGTGGCTTGGGTGGTGGCTTGGGCCACAGGTGGTGCCCAAGTCCGCCTGGGGGTACGAAAGAACCGGAAGGGCGAGTGGGGGGTACGGGGAAGACAGATGTCTCTCTGCGCCCTGCGCGAGTGGATGCTGATCCCTCGGCGGACAGCAGTGTGCTCCTGGTGATCAGCAGGCTGGCTGGGAGCCTCAGCGTCAGGGGCGGCAGCTTGCTCAGCAGGATGGTGGGGAGGCCAAGCTGGGGGGCAGTTCGCGCCACTGGGCAGGCTGGAGGCCGGGCAGGGGTGGGCGGCTCCTCGGGCTCTCAGCAGGGAGTGGGCTGGCGAAGAGTGTGGCTCAGCGGTCTCCGGTGGCTCCGTGCACTTTCCAACACAGAACCTCAGACTGAGGGCTGGAAAGGACCTCGGGGCCACCCAGTCCAACCTTCCACTCTATTCAGATCCATCTTTCCCTAGATAAGTGACAGCCCAGCCTCTAATAGCACACCGCCAGGGACAGGAGGGTCACTACCCGGGAGGCCACTGGTTTCATTGCAGGATGGCTTTAAAGAAGTTCTTTCTTATATGGAGTCAAAACTGTGTGTCCGGCCCTGTACAGGGCTGCCCTGGGGCCTCGCCCCTTCGCTTCACTGGCCCCAGGGGCTGCGATTAACCAGGGGATGGATTCTTGCCCAGCCCTGTTCACAGAGGACTTAAGAGGACAGAAAATACATAAGAGAACTCCAGACAAAGGCCTTGGGCATTCCAGAGGAGAGCCAGGGCTCTGGAAGGAAGCGCTCTAGCAGAAGAATATGAGTGGCCAAGGAAGGCTCCTGCCAGGCGTGGGGAGAGGGCCAGGGTGGTCCCAGCATGCAGCTGGCACTCAGAGACTGCCCTTGGGACAGCTTAGGCCTTACTGCCTTGCCACAAAATTCCCCAGGCGCAAGACAAGCCTGAGGGTCACGTGCTGCGGCTGTGGCCTCTGGGACCTGGAATAAGGGGAGGCAGGAATCCTGGGCTGAACTTCGGGGTCACTCACCAAGTTCTCGGCATCTGAGTCTTCTGAGCTGCTGATCACCACGATGTGCTCGTCTGGAACGGAGAGGGGAGACAACATCAGGTCCTGTCTGGGGTGCAGGCCGGCTGGGGCGGGGGGTGTTTACCCGACTGGAGTGGTGTCCTTGCAGGCCAGTGGGCTGGTGGGTGACAGATGCCCCGTGGGGGGTGACGTGGACATCCACCGTGTGTGCCAGTGTGGATCTGCTGTCTGTTTGGGTCTGTGTTATTCACAAATGGATTTCTATCACTTCTTGTGCCTCATCTATGAATATTTAATGCAGCTATTGGCCCTGAATTCAGAATTTGTACAGGAAATTTGACAAACACCATCTAGTTTGGCACCTTTTGTGACTCCCCCTGGGTGGCCCCGAGGTCTCTCTATGTTGCCCAGGCTGGCCCTGAACTCCTGGGCTCAAGTGATCCTCCTGCCTCAGCCTCCTGAGCAGCTGGGACTGTAGGCATGTACCACGACACCTGGTAAACTTTTTGCAACCCTGAAGAAGTGTATTCATTTGTTCCAATCTCGCCCTGTGAGCTGGGGTGTCTAGAGTTAAAAGATGCTTCAGCTAGTTAATTAAAACCCTTTGATGAGCAAGGCATGATGGCATGCACCTGTAATCCCAGTACTTTGAAGGCTGAGACAGGAGGATCACAAGTTCGAGGTCAGCCTTAGCAACTTAGTAAGATCCTTGATAACTTAAACCCTGTTTCAAAATAAAAAAATAAAATGGGTTGGATGTCTAGCTCAGAGGTTCCCCTCTGGGTTCAATCCCTAGTAAAACACACACACACACACACACACACACACACACACACACACACACACACACTTTGATGACCAATAGCATTTGTGAGTAAGGAATAGCAATCAGGGCTCAGTGTATGACCAGGGTCAGGGTTAGGTCTTAGTCTGGGACCCTAAGGAAGAACAAAGCTGGACTCGGGGTCAGGTCCAGGAAAGACGCCCAAGTTCCAGCATTCTTCAGGTTGATCTCAATTCCGGCCCGAGGACTCAGTCTCCCTGTCTGGCAGGGTTCATAAAAGATCTCATGAAGACAAATGAGATACTCAGGTTGGGGGGGGGGCTTCACAGAAAAATTTGGGGAAATGGTGGGTATGGACTTTACCCAAGTCCTCTCTGGGGATGTACTAGGCACCTACCCACCAACAAACGTTTCTTGGAGATATCCACTCTGCGCACAGGCACGGTGCGGGGCACTGGAAGTGTTTTGGGGAAAGGACTCATAGGACTGTGCGTGTTAGCCCCTCGGACTCCCCACACTGGCACCACAGCAAAACTCATGGTTAACTGTATGGACTCTCACCCCTGGGCAAATCGTGTGCCAATGGGTAGGGCACCTTAGGGCAGGATGCAGATGGGGACCCGCCCAGCCCCTGGAGGACAGTGTGCAGGCCTCCACCACCGCTGTCCAACCCACCTCCCTACCTGCCTCTCCAGCATCGCCAGTCACGTGGTTGCTGTCGGGTGGGGAGACCTCTTTTCCTATGGTGGGGCTCTCGGGGTTGGGGGGCCCATCCAGGTGGGGAGGCGAGACTGCTTTGGAGGTGCTGGGCCTGGGCTGCTCAGGGGAGCTCGAGGCCGACCTCGCCTCCTTCTCCTCCTCGGACTCCATCTTGATGATCTTGCTGGAGCACTGGGTCTGGCAGGACTTCCTCTTCCGGAGCGGTATGGCATTAGAGACCTCCTGTGCAGTGGGGAGTCACAGGGCCAGGTCAGGTGCCTCCGGGCCGGAGACAGAGGTCCTGACCTGGGTGCTGGAGGGAGACCTGTGGCCACAGTTTTGCTCCTGCTGTTCCCTCTCCTCCACTCTCTGCTATGCAGACCAGGCCTCTCTTCAGACAGCAAGCCCACCTAGCTGCCATGCACGCCACCATGCTAGTTGCTGACCTCCAGCCTCTGCTGCTGACAGCCCTGGGAACCAGCTGGGCTGGGAGAGGCTCGTGCTTAGAGGGAGCTTCCTGATGGTGCCGCCAAGAACAAGGGCAAGTGGAGGAGAGGTATCAAGCAGATACTTCCTCAGGAATTGCCGCTGAAGGCCCAGATTCTCGCCCTGGCTCCACCTCACTGCCTGGGTGGAATGCAGGCCCAAGGAGGGAAGCAGGGGCTAGGGAGAGGCTTACCTGTCTGTAGGTGGGGCTTTTGATGGAGAAGGCGTACATGGGCACAGGGTGTGCTCCGGGCACTGATTGTACCACAGCCACAGGTTGGGTCTCAGTCAACTCCAGGGCCTGGGCCTGCACCTTCTGTGCCTCGTCTGGCTACAAAGTCAGGAAACAAAAGTGTCAGAAAACAGAAGAGTCAGAAATGATCAGGCAGCAGGCCCGGGGCCAGGGGCACCAGACCTGCAACTGGCCTCAGGTGCAAACTCCCTGGTCTCAAGCTCAGAGCTCAACTGCGGGCAAAGAGTCCTCCCCAAAGTCTCCGTGACTTCACCTCCTTCTGACTCTGGGTTGCTGTGTCCACTTCTATCCTAACAGGGCTGGAAGATACCTGAGGGACCACACTGCCCAACTCCTCCTCAAGATGTGCCCCGAAGCCAGCCCAGTTTGCGCGCCTCCAGGGACGAAATGCTCACTGCTGAGGGGAGCAGCTACCTCAAAGGCTGCAAGGTTCCAGCAGCAAGAAAATCCTCCCACTGAGCTGAACCCAGCCTCCTGCGAACTTAATTCTGCCCCTGGTCAGCTACTATACAGGTTGGACACATTACTTAAAACTCATTGGGTCTCAGTCCCCTTCTATAAAATGGGAATCATAACACCTACCTCATATGGTAATGTGGATGAAATATATTAAATACAAGCAAAATGTTTAGAAGAGCACCTGGCACTTACAAAGAAAGTGTCACTAATAATGGTGACGATGATGATAAAAATGAAGTAGGGCAGTTCCTCAAAAAGTGAAACAAAGAAATATCATATGACCCAGCAATTCTACTACTAGGTACATACCCCAGAGAACTGAAAATAGATGTTCAAACAAAAACTTGTACATAGAGCTGGGCACGGCAGCACATGCCTGCAATCCCAGTACTTGCGAGGCAGAGACAGGAGGATCACAGGTTTGAGGCCAGTCTCAGCAACTTAGTGAGCCCCTGTTTCAAAATAAAAAAGGGCTGGGGGTGTAGCTTGGAGGTAGAATGTCCCTGGATTCAATCTCTAGTACCAAAAAACAAAGCAAAATGAAACCAACAGGGCACAGGGCTGGGGCTGGGGGTGCAGTTCAGTGGTAGAGTATTTGCTCAGCATGCATGAGGCCCTGGGTTCCTGTGTTCCATCCCTAGGAAAGAAAGAAAGGAGGGAAAGGGGGAAAAGGGGGAAAAGAAGAGAGGAGAGGAAGGTTGGTCCTGCTCTATTCTTCCTTGTCTGGCTTTGAAACAGCTAGTATGTAAAGACCCTCTTTTCACTTAGGCCATGAACTCCCTGCAGGCAGGGCTGGGTGCCTTCCTACTTCTGTCCCACCCTCCCTTACCACCCCCACCACCAATGTTAGGGAAGCAGGGGACTCACAGGGGAACCCAGTAAGAAAAAAATGTATGATGACTGATTTATAGTTGTCTTAGAGCTTTAAAATAATAAACATAGCCGGGCATGGTGGCGCACGCTTGTAATCCCAGTACTTGAGAGGCTGAGACCGGAGGATCGGGGTTCGCGGCCAGCCTCAGCTACTTAGTGAGGCCCTCCGCAACATAGTGAGACCCTGTTTCAAAATAAAAGTATAAAAAAATAGGGCTGGGGGGTGTAGCTCGGAGGTAGAATGCCCCTGGGTTCAATCCCCAGTACCGCAATAATAATAATAATAATAATAATAATAATATTTTTCCATTAAAGTATTGCAACATCATCACAAAAAAAAAAAAAAAGCCTAGAAGAAATAGAGGAGGGGCGATAGCTGAGCCATGCCAGCCCAGACACACTGGGTGAAGCCTCTTAGTATTTTCTCTTTATCTCTTCTAGGCACCTTGCTGCAAGGAAAGTAAACAAGCCAGTAGCTTGGAGTGGGCTGAATATTGGAGCTAGAAGCCCACCCACCTCCTAAGGCCTGCCTCCTGGCAGGGCTGCTGAGCAACGTTGCCCAGGGGCAGCCTGCTGGTGCCTGCTGCCGCACCTGACCTTTGCACCCACATATTTCTTTCCCTCAGCTCCACCCCCACCCTCAGCAATAACCAAATGAAAAGCAAGGGGCTTTGCAAAAAGAGCAGTGTGCAGACATACTGCATGTTCAAACTGCTTCACAATCGAGAGTGAGGCCTCCGCTGCTTTATCAAGACAGAATGGAGATCAGGTCCTGGGATGACTCCTGCATAGTTCTTATTGCTGAGAACCGCATTGGCTATTCTGGGTCTTTTGTTTTCCCACATGAATCTTATAATTGATTTCTCTAGATCTGTGAAGAATGACCATGGTATCTTAATAAGGATTGTATTGACTATGTAGATGCCTTTTAGTAGGACGGCCATTTTGATTATATTTATTCTGCTTATCCCAAAGCATAGAAGGTCTTTCCATCTTTTTTTGGGGGGGCACTGGGGATTGAACCCAGGGGCATTTTACCTCCGAGCTACACCCCCAGCCCTATTTTTATTCTTTATTTTAAAACAGGGTCTCACTAAGTAGCTGAGGCTGGCCGTGACCTGGATCCTTGGTCTTAGCCTCCCAAGTACTGGGATTACAAGCGTGTGCCACCATGCCTGGAGGTCTTTCCATCTTCTAATTTCTTCTTCAATTTCCTTAGTGTTTTGTAGTTTTCATTGTGGAGGTCTTTTATCTCCTTGATTAAATGTATCCCTAAGTATTTTATCCTTTTTGAGGTTATTGTGTTTTTTTTTTTTTTGTGCGTGTGGTTTTTTTTTTTTTTTTTTTGCAGTACTGGGGATTGAACCCAGGAGCATTCTACCTCCAAGCTATATCCCCAGTCCTATTTTTTGTTCTTTATTTTGAAACAGGGCCTCACTAAGTAGCTGAGGCTGTACGCAAACAAGCAATCTTCCTGTCTCAGCCTTCCAAGTACTGGGATTACAAGTGTGGCCACCATGCCTGGCTAGGTTATTGTGAATGGAATTGCTTTCTGGATTTGTTTTTCAGTAGATTCATGATTGGTGTATAGCAGCACAATTCACAATAGCTAAATTATGGAACCTAGGTATCCATCAACAGATGAATGGATCACAAAACTGTGGTATATACATACAATGGACTTTTACTCAGCCATAAAGAAGAACAAAATCATGTCATTTTCAGGAAAAGGGATAGAACTCAAGAATATTATGCTAAGCAAGGTTAGCTAGTCTCAAAAAACAAATAGTTGTATGTTTTTTCTTATATGTGGAAGTTAGATAGAAATTCAAAAATAAGGGTAACATCAGGTAGAACAGCAGAGACTCCAATGGAGTGATAGAGGGGGCTTAGGGGAGGGAGGAGGGGAGACAAAGACCTAAAGAGTGTAACAGTTGAAATAATGCTATGTATGTATACAAAATTACCAATTCCATTCTCAAAAAGGTGTACAGGGAGGGGTATTCAGGAGGTGGGATCTAAAGGGAAGTGCTCCAAGAGTTGTGTGCAAGTATGTTTCTATCACTCTATACCCCAGTATGATATATAATTACAATTCACCAAATATAAGTGTGTA